>NW_015148974.1:1052714-1080210 GCF_001465965.1 Polistes dominula | reverse complement strand
CAAACTTTCATGTGTACTGATATTTGTCTCTGAATATCTTTTGAACGCTTAATTTAATCGCCAAAACATAAGACACCATTTTTATAGAGCAGTTAATTTAATATACAAATGGTTATGCTTTCAAATATAAGTAAATATGTAAACTAACATAAGTATATGAAATGCTTCCAAATTTTCAAACAACTTTACGTATTTCTTATTAAATATAATCTATTTAAAAAAATAATATAAAAGAAATCACATTGGCTAGTTTCCATAAATAACGTATTTATTATGAAATATAAAAAACTATAAAAGTTGAACAATTGAATTTAATTGTTTAAATTTCATGAGTAACGATGTCAAAAATTTGAACGATGTTGCGATCTTCCATTCTGCACGACTAAACGTTGCAGTTGAAAAACATTCATCACATTTATACTGGGAGGATGATGTGTACTCCTTTATTAAATACGGAAGTCCAGGTGATGGATTTTTTTGACGCTCGGCTAATGTCATTTCGCCGGACTGCCTGACGTCATTAGCCGTTTTTCACTTCCCGCCAGAAACTCATTTCAGCTCTTGCACGCCGCTCGTTGATTTTGACATTTACGAGGTGGCTCTCCCTTCCTCTCTTTCTCTCTCTTTCTCTCCTGTTCTCTCATTTTCTCTCTTTTTCACTTTTCTCTCATTTGTTCTTTCTATCTCTCTTTTCTATCATGATTATCCGCTGCACCTTCCATTTCTAAGGTATGTTCATCCACGATAGCATACGTCCTACAATCCAGCAAAGTGGAAAACGAATTTTAGAAAATCGATTTCACAAATTTCTTTCATAGAAAATTCTTTAAGAATTCTCAATGAAAATAATATTTTTTTAATCAAAAGTCATGAATATTATTGTACTACTTTTAATTATTATAATTTTTATCGAATATATTTTCCAATCAATAAGTTTAAGTTCATCTATGGATATACCATTTCATTCGTAATGGACTTTGTAACAGATTTCTTGAAAATTTTCAATAAAAACAATTTGTTCTATCAATTTTCAGAATACTATTTAACTCTTTTTAATTAACTACTATATTACTTTACTTTACTTTACTTTCTTTCCAATGAATGAATTCAAGTTCTTGTATGGATACGCAATTTAATTCGTAACGAAGTCGAGTTCTCGACCTACAATATAATCCCGTTATTACTTCAAACTTGCTTCTATGATATCTACCGGCACATGTTTCTCCTGTTTGCGAGAAGTTCATGGGTGAATTAGCCGATCACTGTACGTGTTTGAATTATGTAACAAGAAGTTTATCGTTATCCGACAATCCTATGTTTACACTAAGATTATATAAATTTAGAATTTATATAAAACGTAACTCAAAGTGTATACATTTGAGAGGAATACAAAAGGTTTTCAGTCATTTTTAATACAATTTTCTTTAAATAAAAACGAAACTAAAAAAAAGAAACATTAAGAAATGTTGAAAATGTGAATTAACACACTTATTTCATTGTTCGTGTAATTATTTTTCCGTTGTTTCATTATGTTCTCATGTTAAAAACCATGAGTTGGAAACTTTTCACTTTCTCAAGAATTACTACAACTGTATCTTCTAAGAAAAGTGTTAATAAACTTTTAAAAAGATTCATCCATGTTGCAGATAAATGCATTTTGCAAGAAATGCAGAATTTCTTAGCAAGAATATACTGTTTCTTTCGTCGTTCGGTTTAAAATTTATTACAACTTGTTTGAAATGGTATTTTCGCTGAAATTTTGAGATTTCAAGGATAATCTCGCGTATATGAATTCAAGAGTTTCCTAACCCATGAAACTCTTACATCGGCCAGAGCCTCCCTCTAGTTTCGTAGTTTCCCAACCGCTACGAACATCGATATTGTTGAAACTTTCTTGCGTTCTACGCCGTGTTATGGCTTATGTTTCTATATATATATCTTTATGAAACATTTAAAAATATTTATTAAATACATTTTTCATACAAAATGTTAAATATTGCTATGATAAATAAAAGTAAGTTTTGAAATGCGGTAGAAAAAAATAGCTGTTTAACTAATCAGTTTCCCGTCAAATACCATGTAATATTCAAAAAAAGAAAAATTTTTAATGTTTTATAAAACTAGTTTTAAGTCATAAATGAGTCGAGACGATTCAATTAAAAATGATTTCGCAAGTAGAGCAAAAAACTTTTCTTTATAAGAAATTAATTGCGTCATTTTGAAAAGAAAAATCGATCAAATTCTTAATGTTAATATTCAAATCGGATCTTTTTTACTAGGTGTTTTACTTCGAATTCGTGTAATTTTTAATTATATTCGTAATATTGTTTTGTATTTATGTTAATACAATTTTAAAGCTTTACGAGAAAAAACGTGTACATGTTAAAGCTTTAAAACCACAGATATCAACGACACTTGTTTGAACACAGGATTCTCTTCGACTTTGGTGTTTCGCTACTTGATGACGAATAAATTATACAGTATTCGAAACTACAAAGTCTTAATGATCGATTCAGTTTCCAACAGTATGTCGCGAACGCAAGAAAGTAGTTGTCCGAAGTAAACTTTTGGATATATTCTGTTTCCGTTTTTCTAGAAATGGAAAGCTTTCGACAAAAAATTGATTTCGTATAATTTTACGAAGTACGCGTGATTAATATAAGATATCTCATTAAATTGTATCACCAAGGTAAAACGTCATCTCCGATTAATTTATTACTATTTTGCAATAAATTAAGTAATTTAATGAAATACAGAGAAATAAAATTGTTTAAAGAATATTTTATTTCATGTTGATAATTATTCGCGTGGATTTAAGGGGATTGGAATATCGAATTATCAAATGTAATTAGTGTGTCACATTTAAAGTATTTCGTGCGAATTAAAATTGCAATATAATAAAGTATAATTTATCAAGCGATCAGGTAATGTAATATATTCAAGTGCGTCAAAGTAAGTGGAGTTAACTAAATGAAGGTTTAAATTTGAGGACGCCGGTAAATTTGCCGTTCCCGTTTCGGCAGAATGCATCCGGTAGAGAGGTGTAGGCAGGGTGTGGCCGCAGAGTTTGTCGGATGTTTAGGTATAATCAGGATGGATATGGGTAGGTGATAATGAGGGGTCACCACCCTAGTTCTGCCACGTGGGACCGAATGAAGACAAATAGCCGGTCTCAACACATTTACAGGTCAGCTTGGCGTATGCGTCAGTGTTGATGGTCGTTGTAATATTCCCTGTAAACTCTCGACGTGTCTAGTTATGTACGTATGCTCCTGAAGTGGGTGAACGACAACGCGTATAATACGTATGCAGCTAACGAGACTACTGCTTTAAATTGTTCTATGATGATCACCCATCGTGTTTCTACATTATTCCCTAATCAAAATCAATCGGTTGTGTTCACCTTTCCTTTCTCTCTTTCTCCTTCTCTTCTTCTTTATGGTCCATTTTAATATGATCCTGTTAATTTATTCAGTATCAATATTGTAAATACTGGGTTAGTGTCCAAACTTGTGCCGAAATCCATACTGTAAGTAGATTTTGCAATTTGTATCATAATCATTGCCTTACACAGAATCAACCTAAATTCAATCGATAAACCTCCAAAAGTTGTAGATGACAACTAGTTAAGCAATTTCAGTTAATACTAAAAAGTTGTGAATACGAAAAACAATAAATTAAAACACGAATAAAAGTGTACAATAATTTATCAGAAACGTATTATTGCAAATTTAGTTCAAAACATGATCCCTCTGTATCGATTCAAGTCGATCAAAGACAAGGTAAAGTCCGATTAAGTAGTCATCCATAATTCCTATACGCATATTATCCTATAGTATTCCTAGCCATTGTTTTGGATAGCTAATTTCTAAACAGTGTTCCTTAGGTTGTGGACTAAGTTTAGTTATAATGTAAATGCGCACATCCTATAATAAGTAATGTTATTACTTTAGATACTTTCACAATCTGTACAAAAATGTATTTATCTAATATTTCCTATCAGTCAACATAGTTAATCGATTGAATTTAGATTAACTTTGTACATATACATAAGTGTAGGATCTGAAAAATAAGTGATACTTTGAACGAGTGGTCTTAGAACTAATGTAAGTAAAACTAGCTTTTTTAGCCAAGCCTTCTTGAGAATAGCGGTTATGTAATCTAGTAGTTATGTTATGACAGAGTCTCGATCCTAAATAGATGAAGTTTTAAGTCTGATAGAGTTTCTGAGAAAGATGGTACGTTTTTTCTTAGACGATCCAGTTAGAAAGTAGATATTTCTAAAGTGTGACAAGGAAAGATTTTCTTTTACGAAGCTCACCACCAAATTCTCTCTCGGGAGGTGGTAGATGGTCACGGAAGAGAGTATACGTGGAGCTTACTTGGCTAAGCTTCGTAAAGCACCTTGATTACTAGTTCTCTATCCCTAACTCTCTAATAATAGGATTATACACCTTCGACCATTTTCTTTGGGCTCTTTCTCACCGGTCCCTCTTCTCTTTACATTGCTTCGCGATATCACGTTCATGGTAGTACGTTAACTTTATCTTCAGTTGGATAATTTGCTGTTTCCAAAGGCACGTTCGTCTTCGTAGAAGGCACTTTGGTACAATGGCTAATATCATTCCGCTAGAAGCAATACATTTATTTTTGTCAATTTAAGGCCTCTCCGATTTCATGGAAGCTTTATAGGATGTTGCAATATCTTTGTAACTCATAGTAAGGAGTGGCTGAGTATTTGAGATATATACACGATATTCTTTATCTTTTCTTTTTTTATGTTTTATTCTTAAATATTTAAAAATAATCATTCATTTTTTTCTGTAATCTTAAACAATGTCAAAGGGTTCATAGTTACGATTTAAGAACGCAAATAGATAATAAAAATAAGATAAATTATTAGACTATATATGAAATTTCATTATATTAATATATATATATATCATCATCAAAATCATCCTTCTTTTATTATAATTAGATTTTCTTCTTCCTTGGATAAGTTTAATATACCAAAGACCGTATAAAAATATTACTTCTTTCATTATATCACATTCGTAGTATATTTTCTAGAAAATAAAAACGAGAAATGCGTCAATATATGGGTTACCGGATGCTTTTTATTTCCTGAGCATTGCTAAATTTCACATCTTAAAATTGGAGGAGAGGCAGTGCGATTGTGCGATGTATTATTATTATTATTATTTTTTTCATTTTTGTTTTAATGTTACTTGTCATACTTTTTTTCATTATTTTTTTCTTTTTTTTCCGATTTTAAACAGAGAGAGAAAGAGAAAGAGAGAGAATGGGTAATTGTTCGTTCGCAAGCTGAACAACATAAAAATCAAATGCTGAACATTTCGATGGATTCGTTATGCAAGCATTTAGTAAAAATCAATGTGAAAAATCCGAACTGTTATTTTCCTTCAATTGAAACGAAAAATGTCTTAGTATTGGTATTTCCATAAGTGCGCCTGTAGAAACGTAGAATTTATACGAAGAATCCGATCGAATGCAACAAAATTGTGGAATTTAGGTGTGATTTTCCATGACATTCTATTTTTTAGACCAACTTCACTTTTTCCTTCGACATTTACCACGAGTTTTCCCCTTGATTTTTACTCACATCTCAGTTTCTCTTCCGTTTCTATAGAAAGAACTTTATTCGTTCGTTTACTGCTGTTGCTGTTTATCTATCTTCAATTTCGTTCCAGGTAAATATGATTTTTTTTCCTTTTCTTTCTTTCGGATCAATTAGATCGACATGCTTCTTTTTGATTTTAGCTGGGAACAATCGGAGATACCATTTATATTTTCAAGTTTTAATGATATATATTTAAACGAAAAGAGAAATAATTGATATGACGGCGTCGAATCGAATTTCATTCGAAACGATAGATGGAAAATTTGTGTTCCATCGGGATTCAACTTCAATGTCGTAAAAGGATTTGTCGAATTTATTTTCCAAAGCGAGCAGTTAGAGAAGGAATTTGAAACGATGTCTGCGGAAGTTAGGTGAAAACGTGCACCGCTTTTCTACGTAGTTGTACTTGTGTAAACAGACACGGCTGTTTTCATATCTCACTTTCCATTTGAAACATGCCCCACCTATTCTGTTACCTTTTATGAAACTACTCGTGTATTTGCATTTGCACGAACGAAGCACGGAATAAGACAGTTATGTTTTGTTTAATTTTTTTTTTCATTTTTTTACTGTAAATTTATTTTACGAAGTGATGTGTGCACTGTGATTAAAAGTACGTACATATATACATATGAGTATATATATGTATATGTGTGTATGTTTAAAATTTAAACGGACTCATAAATTTTTTTTGATTGGAAAAAAAAGTTATATATATAAATGGAAAGAGAGGTTATTATGAAAAATCAACAATATAAATAATAAGAGCGTGAAGCATCAATACAAATAATGAATCAAAATTAAAATTCTGTTAAACGCGTTTAATTTTTTTTCTGAAAAATATTTATCTTTAAAAATTGAAATGTTGCACATGAAACGAGATAATTAAAATTTTTTATGAAAAAAAAATAGAAATAAAAAAAAAATATTAAAAATAGCGCATGGTTCAAACAACTCTACACATTTAGTTATTTCGAGTTGACATTGATATATACGCCTTTGATATTTGCGGTATCGAATCTCCACAATGCACACACCCTCGAGCAGTTTCGTCGAATTTAATCGACGCCATTATACCGACAGTTAATCTTGTTGTATAGCGCGAGCGTCATTCTCGTAAATGTCTAGTAGAACTACGGATACTTCCGCAAACTAGTATTACGAAAGAAACATTTTTTATTGTTCTCGATTAGTCCTCCTTATTAAGATTAAATAAAACATGGATTTACAAAAATTGTTCAATTAAATTATTAGGAGTACAAATAAGTTTCCGCCGTTTTGAGAGAGATGGTATGGCACGAGGCTTACGTTAGAATTCGCAGATGATAACCGGCTTAAAAATTAGGTTGCTCACTCAAGAGCAACATAACCCTATCATATTATTAACTTCGTATTAGCATCATATATTTTTTTTTTTATCCAAAAATGTCTAAATTTGAGCCAAATAAGCGTCATTTGCGGGAAATTTTATTTTACTCCTTTAATTTAAAAAAATCTGTAGCTGATACGCATCGATTGCTCGTAGAAGCATATAATGAGGCTGTCTTGAGTGAGAGAACATGTCGTGAGTTGTTTCAAAAGTTAAAAAACGGTGATTTTGACGTAAAAGACAAAGATCGCAGTGGAAGGTCAAAAATTTACGAGGATGCAGAATTGGAGGAATTATTGGAGGAAGATTCGTCTCAAAAACAAAAGGAACTTGCACTTACTTTAGAAGTCACTCAGCAAGCAGTCTCACATCGTTTAAAATCGTTAGGAATGATTCATAAACAAGGTAATTGGGTTCCATACGAATTAAAGCCGAGAAATGTTGAACGCCGATTATGCATGAGTGAAATGCTGCTAGCTAGGCACACAAAAAAAAGGTTTTTTACATCGAATCGTCACTGGTGATAAAAAGAGGATACATTATGATAATCCAAAAAGAATAAAATCATGGAGACTACCTGGCCACGCGTCAACATCCACAGCAAGACCGAATATTCATGGAAAAAAACTCATGCTGTGTATTTGGTGGGACCAGCTGGGTGTGGTGTATTACGAGTTGCTTAATCCAAGCGAAACAATCACTGGAACTCTCTACCGAACTCAATTGATGAGATTGAGCTGAGCTCTGAAGGAAAAACGCCCTCAATACTACTCCAGACACGACAAAATTATTCTTTTACATGATAATGCTTATCCGCATGTAGCGGTTCTGGTGAAAAACTATTTGAAAATACTTGATTGGAAAGTATTACTCCACCCGCCGTATTCACCAGACATTGCGCCGTCCGACTATCATCTGTTCCGGTCAATGGCATATGTTCTGTCGGAGCAGCAGTTCACATCATATGAAGATACCAAAAATTGGGTTGATTCGTGGATAGCCTCAAAAGATAAGGAGTTCTCCAGACATGGAATCCGAACGCTGCCTAAAAGATGGGAAAAAGTAGTTGCTAGTGATGGACAATACTTCGATTAATTTTAAACTACTGTTCTTTCAGAATAAATTTTTTTCTTTTTGACAAAAACGGCGAAAACTTATTTGTACTCCTAATATACCAGCAGTGAAACGATTACTTTTCGTTTAAATTTAGTGTAACGAAGTTTTCGTTATACTTAACAGATATAGACTTGTATAGCGTGCACATATGTGATACTAAAGATTCACATTTAAAAATATACATAGAGAAAGTAATTGTACTGTCATGGTTTTGAAATAAATTACGATTCCGATGGTTAGTTTCTTCTAGTCGATGATGGTTACTCGAAATACCAAAACCACCAACGCCAAAACATCACGTAAGCTTTCTCTCACGTTATAAAAGGAAGCACTGGGAGTTTGAGTTACCGGAAAGCTCATTCGCTCCTGTCCGCAGGATCTCCTAAGTCGTTAACCGCGTATTGTTATAAACAATGGGGCTTGCTTGCCGCTTCGACGGTAAACTCGTTTAACTTGAAACGTGCATGATACTTAAGATGAATACGTCACAGTATTAGTCTGAACGGTTTCGTTCAATAAGAAACGATTGTATTTGAAAGTTTCTATTACCCTTTTAATATTTTCCTTTTTCTTGAAATTCCTAAACGATGATCGTAAACCTTTATGATTTTCGATACTTTATTTCTTATCGTGTTAACGTTAACTGGAAATGCTTTTCTGTTCTTTTTCATCTGGATGGTATTTCTTGGTAGACTAACGAAAAGAAAAGAAACAAGAATACTATACTAGTTTTCTTTTTCTTCAACAGTACAAGGATATACACGGTTGGAACTTCCCGAGATGCACAGCTGCAAGAAGTTTAGGCGAGTGGGTTGCACTACTCCTTTGCTACGCTCCCTTTCTGCTCACCTTCTGACTTCTGTGTTTCTTGTATTTGAATTTCAATACGAACGGGACTTTCAGCTAGCTATATCTTGGAAAGTTCTTTCGGACATTCCTCCCGTTGTATCTTCGACGTGCGTTCGTGTTTAAAAGCTGATACCGATCTGTGTAGCGGTTTTACACGATCGTAAACGTTCGAAAGTCTTCAAGATACCAAAGAAAAGAATACGCGAAGAAGAGAAAGAGAGAGAAAAAATACGTTTGGGGTGAGTGAAATTTTATTTGCATTTATTTTACTTGGATAGTTTCTCATCTTTTCGTGTTGAGATCGAAAATGGAAAAGAAAAAAAAAGAAATTTAACAACAAATTCGAATTTCCATTTTCTGTCGTTCCTATTGAGATCGATAAAAGGACAAGAATATCAAATCTATCGGGTCGAAATCTTGAAAAATATTGAAAAGATAGAATATGTAGTGAAAATTTTTGGATCGATCAGTGCCGGCACATCGGTTGAATCAGCTAAGAAATCTTATTTCTTTTTATATCTTTTTATATCTTTTTCTATATTCTTTCTCTTTTTTATCCTTTCAACGCTTATTCTTTGAATATTTTTCAACATGGTTTTTCATTCTTTCCCCTTAATTAATAAATAATGAACAAAGAAAAACTTCTACATGTAATAAAATATCTTATGTAATCATCTCAAAGTAATAATATAGTCTCCTTATTCTTATTATTTTATCTTATTTTCTTAAAATATAGTTGAAAAGTTGATTTATTCGCATAAAAACGAGTCGGGAAGCTTCCTGTTTGGCAAAGAAACGAGCGTACCGTGACATCGGAGCTTTTACGGCTTTCAGCTTCTATCGTACGCTTTACCGATCGGATACGGCTGAAACCTATGTAACGCATTTTGCGTATATTGGCTCTTTGAAATAGAAAGAGAGAGCGAGAGAGAGAGAGAGAGAGAGAGAGTTTAAACATACTGTAGAGTTCGTAGAGTCGGTTAACGAGCTACAACGGCCACAGGACCGTCGTCGTCGTCTCGACGTCCCACGTTGCTGCTACTCTCTGGCGACAACAGTGTGGCAAATTAAATTAAATCCGCCTACGGGGCACTGGCCGATCGATAGATTTTCATTTGGCGTGTTGCGAGCTTCCCGATTAAGGGTGGGGATAAAAGAGGAAAGCGCAAAGCTCGGTAATAGGAGAACGGGCCGATGAAAGGATAGCAGCAGCCGAGAGGGTGGCGAAGGGGCTGCTAGAGAGAATAGAAGATAACAAAAAAAAAAAAGAAAAAAGAAGAAAAGGAAAGAAAGCGATGAGGTACAGTGAAATTATTCCCCTCGTAACCCCGTAGACCAACCCATGCCTTTCCTTTTCCTTCACCTTCTCCTCCTATACATATCTTTCTTTCATTTCCATCGTTTTTATTAGTAGTCGTATTCGCAACGTACCCTTCTTTCATACTCTTCTTCCATTCCTTATTATTTTTTCCTTCTTTTTGTTTTTTTGTTTTTCTCCATAGAAAAATATCCTCGCTTAATTTACTGATTTACACGCCAATCACGCGATATATCTTTTCGATTCTTTTTTTGCTCAACATCAATTCTTTTTTTTCTTTTACTTCTTTAGATTAGGATAATGAAAGGACAATTATTAAATGATGTAGAATATATATTTTGCTTTTATGTCTTGGTTCCTGTGTTAAGTGTCCTCATCACTTCAACGCTATATTACCATTGTAATAGAAAAGGAGCGTTAATGATGACGATGATGATAAAAATAAAAAAAAAATCCGCCAGAGTTTATGAAAGCCATAACAGCGCACGCTGCAATGTCTAACACAAAGAACGATGAACGAGCGGTAAAAATAAGCAACGCATCATAGAAACGATGAGCGAAGGCTTTTACTTGATTGGATTTTATCAATAAACGAACCTACCTTGATCGTCGATTTATTTCTTCCGTCAATTGATCGATCTATCGCCAATGAATGAACTTTACTCGATTACGAGAATCCTTCTATGAAAAAGCATGGAGGTTTCTTTTGTTTCCTTTCTTCTTAATTTATTGGAACAAAATGCGATACCATTTATCGAGTATATTTAAAAAAAAAAGAGACATTTAGATTTGAAATATTAGGAAATTCTTCAATATAGTAAAAGGATTAAAAGTACGTTCACAAAATTGACGATCCAAATAGGAGTTGTTTCTTTTTTATTCGTACAAACAAAAATCGGAGAGATAGAATTTAGTGAAAAATTTGTCCTCGTTAAAATTCTTCGAACGCGAAACGATTCTTTTTTTTCCTTTTTTTTCTCTACAAAAACAAAAAATAAAAAAGACGTGTAATTGCCTTTGCGACAAAATGTATTTTTTTCAATATTTCAGATTCTTAGCGCTAGAAAAGTGCATCACGGATAAAGGTGTCTTCGTCGTAGATTCTAGGATGGGATTGGAACTTGGCACTCGAGTTTAGTGTTTGTACTTAGAGACTGAGTGCCAGTTAAAGTTCGACGTGCGAATTTTGGGTGGTTCTCGAGGAGCTGCTCGAGTTGAAGACTAATAAAGGCAAGAAGCTTGTAGGGTAAGAAGGTAAACGCAGTCAAGATAAGAAGAGGCCGAGTAGTCGCAAAGACGTACACGACGTGTATCTCTCGTCCTTGTATATGTTCAAACAAATGAGAAGAGAGGTCGAAGTTCTAGCAGTGAGAAAATAATTAACTTGGCTCATCAACGACGTTTCAAAAGACAAGGAGAGAAGTCAGACTTTAGACAAATTTTCTAACTTCAAAATATGCTTTTTTATTACTCATGCGGGGAAAGTACTATCTTTTCGGTCGCTATTGGGGTCGGAAAGACGCTGTTTACATAGTTTACAATAACAACACGCGTTTTGAGTAAAATAAATGTCAATTTGAGTGCGGAAAGTTTACTTGTCGCACCGAAATTGTACTTACCGCACGAAAATTGACGATAAAAAGAACACAATCAAAGTGTCAATATTGTAGGCGATAAGATTGATATGTAGTTTTTTCTGTATTTTCTTTCTTGTTTAAGGGGTTACATGGGTTTCATCCGGGTAAAAACGGCGTATTTTCAAGATTTTTTTTTTCATATAACATATGAAATATTTGATTCAAATTTTTTATTATCTTAAAGATACATATTTAATAAACATTTTTTGAAATTTAAAAAAAAAAAAATATTGAAAACTCCGCCATTGTGACGTCATTCCCGGCGAGCCCTCGGAAAAAAGGTGCATTCGCGGTGACAGCAGAACTCCAAGCAGGATCATCTGAAGTGAAAAAAAAAAATACTTGTTTTAGTTAAAGCTTCAAATTAGAAATTGGACGAAGGAAAAAAAAATGAAAATTGGATGTTTGACAGCGGTTTTTACAAAAAAATGCAGAATTCAGTAAAAATTCCGCGGCATTTAAAAAAAAAAAATAGTTGTAATTGAAAAAAAAATCCTTCGTCCAAGTCCTTGTAAATTGTATCTCGAAGACCTGTTTAAAATTTCATCGAGGTCAATGGAGTAGCCTTCGAGAAATCTTGACAACCGACTTTGAAAACATAGTTTTGAGAAAAACACGTTTAAAGCTTTGAGTGACCATAGAACAGGAAAACAAATTTTTTTTCTTGACTTACATTGAATCGTCGATTCCTGGGCCATAAAGTAATGAATCTGCTGCATCTGCAATGTCCTCGGCATCCTTTTGTTCCTGTCTATGACGAATCCTGGTTTCACGAGTCTCTTTCGCAGATTTTTTCTCGGCGGCGCAGATACGGTTTTCGTCAGCATTTCGGGCATATTCGTGGGAATTTGGGCCAAGTTTTAAGTCCATACAGTGCATGATTAATAATAATGATGATGTTCCTTCATTAAAAATGCAAGCAGCAGTCAATGCAGCAATATCAACGATCTTAGAACCAGCTGGAAGTATTTTTGAAGTAATTTTCTAGATCAACTGGTTGTAATTTTCATTGCTATTTTGTGTAAAACCACCAACACATCGCTCCAAAAGCTCATCCTTACTCAAATTTTCGTAAATAGGTTTTATTGCAGTCAAAACATCATCTGGTAATGGTGTATAATCGTGTTTGAACGATGAAAGAATCATCATGCTGCTCAGGATTTTTAGGATTGAACGACTGTCTCCGTTTCTTGGGTCGATCTTTTCTACGAGCACCGTCCACTAATTGAGATCTTGAAACTTTAGGCATTTTTTAATATAATTTACTTTGGACACTTATAACCTCAAAATAAACCTCGTGGTTCAACAAGTAATCACCAAATGAAGTATTTCAACTAGTTACCYTTAGRAGATRAGAAAAATARCCAAGGACGAATGAACAATAGGCGAGCAGCTGCTCTTTTATACCTACGGCAAGCGGAGTCCAGCAGGTAGCCTTGAGCGCGCAACTTTAAAAGGCTGTATCTCTGAAACTATTACTCGGATCAAGTTGAAATTTTCGGATAATATTCTAGAGATATTGTAGATTTAAATAAGCAACAAAAAAAAATCGATTTTTTGAATCCGTGAAACCCATGTAACCCCTTAAAAGAGCTATCTTAGACGATAAGATTAATATTTAGTTCTTCATTTATTTTATTTCCTGTTTTAATACGCTATCGATCTTGGTGAAAGGAAACTTCACTCGGAAATTGGAGGGAAACGATATTCCGTTGTTTAAAAAAAACGAAGTTCCGTTATGCAAATAAATTTACTTAAAATTTTTTAACTTTTTCAGTATTGTTTTGTGGAGAGGGAGAGCTCCGCTCCCCAAACCCCGCCGGGGCTCTGCCCCTGGACCACAATTATGTACCAAATATGTCCCCGCATTCGTAATAAAAAATAGTATATGCAACTAGTGCGCAGTTGTCGATTGCCCACTCGAGCGAATGAGCGCACGAGCGAAGCGAGTGCACTCAACTTCATTCTCGTGCGTAATCGACAACTTTATACACTAGTTGCATAATATACTATTAGTAAATGAAAAAGAAAGTATTACCATTTACACACACACCATACGTGTAATTCATATTCTTGAAAATAGATCTTTTAAACGCGAATAGGAGAACATCAAATACAGCTTATTTTCGTGAGCGCCTGACTATGAAATCTCTCTAAGAAATCGTTTAGAAAGTTTTTCGAAGAAGGAAAGGTTCGAATTGCGTCGAATAAATTTCAATGACCACGAAGATACTTTTTCCGTTCCTTGGGTAGATACGACTACCAACTCGCTCCATCTTCTTTGGGATACGCTGGGATTATTCAAATTTCGGAAAAGTCCTTGTCCCTTCAAGCCCAAGTAGTAGAAAGAAACGAGAAGTGGACCTTCGAGGACTAGGAAGATATAAAATAATGCAATTCCAGTATGCTTCGAAGAGATCGTCTAAAATAGTGGCCTTTATCCGGATCTCCGATTTGGATGCTTTGCCGAGTTCTTATGAAGTCTTACTGAGTGAGTAGAAACGTTCTGGCCTTTAGCAAACTTTCCTTCTTGAATCCTACTCTTCCAAAACACGCGTACTGATCGAAAATTTAACATTCTTCCTTTGAGAAAGCTCCTTGATCGTGAGCTCCTTTCCTACGAATAAATACTTTGTTAAGACAAAACGGAATATGATTTTTACCATCTGATAGTAAAAGAATTCTAACATAATTATTGCTACGTCAAGCGGAGCTATAAGTTAAAGAAACATGTAAAATCAAATAAACGGATGAAGAAGTTGACTGTGGAAATAAAAAAAAAATATATATATATATATATATATATATAATAATGAAAAAAAAGAATAGAGATATAAATAAAATCTTCTATTAAAACAGAATATCTGTTGTCCTCATTCGCGATAAAAGTGAAACTCGTAATATCAAGTTGAAAATAATCAATTGATTCATATATACAGTGTATGTCCCTTAAAACTGTAAATCGTTATATTTATTACATTCTTTCTTGAAAATTGTTGGTATAATGTGTTTGGGATGAAGACAATATTGTAGATATGTTAACATCGAGCTAGTATAATGGTGGATTTTGAAGAGAACGTTACATCGAAGTTATACTTCATGCTTTTACTTACAATTAGACATATTTAATACACACATAAGTCCGCGATGCACACTACACTAGAGCCTTCCATAATCTCCATAAATTTATAAAATTTTATCATTATCGTCATCTAAAAATTATTTCACTTCAAAAAAACAAAGAATAAAATGCGCAAACGCTTTTTTCCAGTAGCTTTGTAGGAATTTCGAAAAATTAAAAAAAAAACACAATTTTTTCGATTGAATTATAATCCGAAACGACATGAAGATGTTTTATCTTCCACTTAAAATGATTGTTATTCAACATTATGATTGAACTACGATCGAAGTGAATTTCAAGAAAATATTGGAATAACATTGATTATGCTTGTATTTATCTTTCGTATTGGTAAATAGAACAACTTTC
The DNA here is from genome assembly GCF_001465965.1 of Polistes dominula. Next base: position 1,064,793 of record NW_015148974.1, on the reverse strand, counting down.
AATTATGAAGAAAATTTCAGTTGAATTTCTAATTGAACTTAAATGAAGTTAGGATTTTGCTACGAGTACTTTAAATTTATAATTAGAATATCATTTCCATAGTTTGATGGGAAAAAAATCCTGCTTTGACGGGATACAGATATTATATTATTCCAGAGTAATTTCTTCTTATTAGATTGAGCAACGATGAAGACATGTACTTATTTGTTAGGTAGTAGTAGTAGGATACTAGAGTTGTTAGCAGTTAGGAAGGTTCAGTGCAGTGTAACTGTCGTGAACCGCTGCCAAGCAGTCTGGACAAGCTGGTGCGTTTTGTAGGTCAGCACAGGTTTCACTATGGGCTGCTTGACAGTTCTACGGAAGGGCCGATGAGGGTGGAGTCGTAGAAGGAGAAGGAGAAGGTAAAACCGTTGGTGGTGGCGGTGGCAGTGGTAGCGATGCCACCAAATCTAGAGGAGGGTCGAGAAACGGGTTGTACGTGTCGTGAACAATGGCCTGGAGAGTACACGGCAACCTGACGTCACTTCCTGCGTCGACGAAGCCATCCTAATTGTCTCTAACCGTAGTCCAGCGACATACCACGAACAACGCATTACGTTTCTTCACGTTAAAACTTTTATTCCAAATTTTTCTCCTAACCCCATTGAAAGAATTAACCGTTGTAATGAGAATAGCGAGATTAATAAAAAAAAAAAGTAAAAAAATAAAAAAATATAAATAATTTTAAAACAAAGTAAAAAATTTTAAAAGGTAGTTAGTCAAATACCAAACAAATAACTTACTTATCTGTTTATTGGTTGTTATTTTCTTTTTTAAATAATTTTCGGAACAAAGCATTCCTTATAAAATATTATACTTTATCCATTTTTAACGTCATCGATTTTCTATATTTTGATATATTTTTTCTATCTTTTTCAATTCCGAAGGATTTGTATTACACCGATAAAGAATCTTTAGATAATATAGTTGAGGTCAAAATTGAACAGCTTGTTCGATGCAAATTAATGAAATTTTTTTTCTCTCTCTCATTCTCTCTCTTTCTCTCTTTCTTTCATTCATGTAAATGTTAATTAAGTTGGTCTGTAAATATAAACAAAGTATCGTGTAGCTTAGTAACGACGATAGAGTGTGACCCTAAACGAATTTTGGTGTCGTTTTTCTTGATAATGTAGTATTCATGAGCCGATTATGAAAATGTGGAGAAGTCTAAGTAGGGAAAGGATCGTCACTCGATGAGTTATTAACTTCTATAATCCAATGTTGATCGTCGATGGCAAAGTGAGGATATCACAATCAACTGTGGATACTTTTGCGTGTGTCGTTCCTAGATTAACATCAGCGTTCAATTAACGGGTTATTATCGCACAAGTTAATTACTTTATCGGATCGCAGAGCTCATCTTTGCTTTCACACGCCATCATCGACATAATCTTATTTCGTTGTGAATATCAGTTGATTTTTATTCGTTCCTTTCGATTGATGAAAGTAATAAACATTTACTATTATAATTTAACATTTATTATATTTTAACATTTTCTTTAAATCGATACCAAGGTAATTACTTCATTTACAATTCTTTGTTAGTCATTTTTCATCAAAATTAAACAAGCCGATGTAATTCCACAAAAGTCTTATTGAACATTTCTATACTATTAATGTTAGAGTTTTAGGAAAGTCGAGTCATTTACTGTAACTTAGTTCTTGTTATCGATCCTATATGGTTCATTGTATTCTAATGGTAAGTTTCTGTTGTCTAGGTAAGTTTCAACAGATTATTAGTTACGTTTAGTTCTCATCTAAACGAGGTTTTTGGGACATTTTAGTTCGTAAAAGCGTAAACGAAATCAATATTCTGCTTTGAAATTTGATTTTGAATTCATAAGAATTATTTTACTATAATTTTAATCATATTATTCGTTATAAATAGATATATAGATTTTTTACATGACGCGATTTGTATATCTTTTAATGTCCTTATAACAAGTTTTTTGGTTTTTACCAATCTTTTAGGCAAATCGAAAACCTTCAGTAACCTTGTATGTATATTCCGTTTATTTCGTACTTAAACAAATAAGAAATAGATTGGCTCAACTTTCAATTAAGTTCATTTTAACATGAAAGACATCTTCTGCAGAAACGAACGATAATAAAGTTTTCTAACGTTGTAATATCTTAAAGTTGTAACGTTGTAACGCCTCCTTATTTTCAATCGTATTCCACTAGGACGAGCATCAAGAAAGCATGGCGGAAGACTTTAGCTCTTTTTGTTTTTTTTTCTTTTCCCTTTTTCTTTTCGTTCTTTTACCCTCTCATTTTCTGAGCAGCCCATCTAACCTTATACGACATTTTATGTCCGTGTCCACGCTTTCACAAAGAGGACGTTGCTGGCTCAATTTTCAAATGGAATTTCTAGTATACAATAAAGAAAGAAAGAAAGAAAGAAAGAAAGAAAGAAAGAAAGAGAGAGAGAGAGAGAGAGAAAGAGAGAGAGAAAGCGAGAAAGAGAGAGAGAAATTTTATAAAGAAAAGTGTCTTACTTTTTTTACAAATTATCTATAAACTATAGAAGTAAAGAATACTTTTTTATAATATTGTAGGAACGTAAGAGAGACCAGGATTTTTTTTCTTCTGTAAAGAATAAATAATACACTCTAGAATATTGTCAAATAATAAAGATAAGAATAGATAACTAAAAGCATTGTTGTAGAAAAAAAGCATACTTTAAAGACGGATCAAATTTCAATTTTACTATTCACCTCTTGTAAATTGATATTTTATCTAGTTTAACATAAGAGTATAATAAAACTTTTTATATCCTTTCCCTAACACGCCTAATTATTATGCATAAAACCTGAATTTTTCACAAATTAATTGAATTATACACTTTAACGCCAATATTTATGTATATAAATATAAAAATTTATAACTAAAATTAAGCTGGCAATACAATTTTTCAATGTATTTAATGCCAGATTAGCATTATTGCAGGGTTATCTTTTTTTTACGATATGTAAGTACGTCTTAAACGTTGATATACTCTATTTGTTATTATTTTTTTACATTTGTCTAATGTCTAACAAAATAAAATGTTTTGTGACAAATTAGTTAAACGATCACCAACTCAGTAAAAATTAATTTAAAAGAAATTATCTGTTTCTTCGTCTAATTGTAAAACAACTATTGTGATCGCTGACGTTCAATGTCTTAAGATTCTCTCCACACGTTCCCAACTAGTCGCAAGAATCAATTGTTCCTTGTTCTTCTTTTCGTTCTTTATTTGGCGCATTTGATAATTTTCCAGAATAAGCATATACAATCATTATCTTACACATGCATAGCACTCACATTATTTCATTTCATTTTGGTAAGCGCATGTTCGCGCGCACTATATGTTATGCTGAATCCGTTATGACGCGAATCCGTTTCAAACTAACGTACAATTTTTAAGTTGCAATTATACGAGCGTTTTATACGGAAGACTCACGACGGTATATTAATACGGTGTGAGTGGTTTTGCAGTATACTAAAGGCTATTCTTCAGTCAACAATGATTTATTAACTTAAGTCTTGGCGACTATGTTACAATTGTTTAGTGTGGACTGTATAAATGTATGATGTGTAAAATGTATAACACAAAAATGTATAATGAACAAAGTGTATAATAGACTTTGACGGACAGAGAGTGTTACGAACAGACCGTCTACGAACAGACCGTATATATTATGAACAGACAGTGTCTTACTTGATTTCACATGGTTTTATATCTAAATTAGTTACACCTCTTTGGAAAGGGAAGGAACTGAATGCAACTTATTAAAAAATAGTAGGAGGGTTCACCCACCAGAGTGACCCAATGGGAAAGTTTATGTTTTTGGGAAGAATAGTAGTGGGGAATTTCTGGGAATATAAGGAATTTCCTTTCCAAATAGTACCCTTCCCATATGCATTGTCTCATATTTACTTAAGTGTTGTATACCACTCGAAGGACCCCACACTGGTATGCTTTTAGTTACACCAAAATGTTTCGATGGTCGTTGAAATGATTTGAGAATTTATGGCTATCATAATTTTTCTTCATCCTTGAGTGGAACCTTTTAAATAAACAATACCTTATACCTAAGGCCTAACGTATTCTATGATATTTGATTCCATAAACTTATCATATGATTTTTTTCAACTGAAATTGAATATAAGAAAAATTACTGAATATAAGTGTACGATCCGAAATTATCGTACGGTAACTAACTGTATTTGATATGCACGCGTCTGATTTTATCGATTACCACATTCGTCCTGCTGGGCCAGTACAAAGGGACATTCCTCCTGTTCCATCACTGGATGCCTACGACAATACATCTTCAGCACCTAAGGACCATAGAAGGCCACAAGGAATAAAGGACTATAAGGATTCGCAAAGAACGACAAAGGATTATAAGGATTCACCAGGAACGATAAGGGAACACCCCGATCTTTACGATTGTGAACGTAAGAGAAATACACAACCTTTCCGGTTGTGATCGCTATATGTGAGACGTGTGAGAGGTGAGATCGTTTAATCATATACTTTTCACGCGAATTATAATTCCCGCGTGGCAACGCCACGTGGTAAATCTTTTTTATAGTATTTTACAAATAACATCCAGAGTTTTTATGCCGCAAGGCTTTTCCCTGACGAGACAATAAAGCTTCGTATCTTTAATTAATCACGTGTTTTATTTTACACCTAAACTTAACCCTTTATCCTCCACATCATATCACATACGTAATTGCCAGAGGATTCTTAACTGAGGAATTTAGGCCCCAACAATAAGTTTATCGTCTACAAATGATTTGGTACCGAACAGCGCATTTTATCGCTGTATTGTCCTTTCTTTCAAACTCTTATACCTTGCACGTTTTCATCGCTCACACAACACTGATTAATCATCCATACTATAACAATACATCATAGATTGTTTAAATAATCCCATGCTAATAAACGATAAAATCTAGTAAACAGTAATAGTATATTACTCACCTAGGGAGGTAAAGTAAGAAATGTCTCAGAGTACATGTAATTGTTGGCCGATGCAAAGCCGAGGTGCTCTGAGGCTTTCTTATTTACTGCCCATGGTGAGTATACATTTTTTCTGCTCGATGTAGGCGGAAAGCGGCAACTTCGTTTTGAACAGCGGGAGAAAAGTTGACGCTTTTCGCCCGGAGGGAAGAAAAAGATAATACATTGTTGATAAATCGCTCCTAAAGCGGTGCATTTAATAATCCAAGTGATTACCGATTAATGCTAGGGATATTATTTCTTCATTGAATTTGAATCATTATTCAGCGATACACTATAACGAAACTTTAATCTAGCAATGGAGATTCTTTTGAATGGTAGGTAAGTTGGGTAAGCATCTTAAATCGTCCGCTAAGCCATACGATATTAGCACCGATCTTCAAGCAATCGGGAAGCGAATAACAAATTCTTCACTATCGATCGTCGATTAACAACCCCGGGTCAACCTCAAATTCACGTAGCAGTGCACTTATTGACACTCAAGTTGGTGTATAAACCATTTCACGAGGATGAATGGAACTGTTCGGGATTAGCCTCGCTTCGATTCCCTTCTCCCAGAGCCTAAGCCTTATTTCCTCTATCTATCTATCTCTCTCTCTTTCTCTCTTTCTCTCTTTCTCTCTTACTTGTTCGACAAATACCTAACGTCGATCTCCTTTAGAGTCTTACGTGTTTAATAAACCTCAGTAAGAAGGAGTGGCATTGCTTCTAAATACACGAGAATTCTCAGCTATCAAGACGCGTCGAAGCGTTACTCAATTCTAAATCCTCTAAATCCTACGTCTTTTCGATATTACGCACCTTTCCTGTGAAAAACTTTTTTTTTCCTTTTTTATAAATATGAATATTCTTCTTTAAAATAAATTCGTTTATGATAGAACATTTAAATAAAATATTTAATTAATAAAWAAATATAACTTAATTTTTTTGTTTCTTTTTTCTTTAATATTTGTATTTAAATTAGAAAAAATTTGATATGGATTAACAGAGTGTTTATTACAACTGATACAATTTGTCAAGAATTTTATAGAACGTTATGGTGGAAATAAACTTATATCGAATATATAGTATGAAATATAATTTCTATTTATGATTAATTATTTACTTTTTTTCAATAAATAATTAATTATAAATAAGTTTTTAATTCGACATTTTTTTTATATGATTTTGTATAAATTGCTCGTATCGTATGGACGTATAAATAAGTAAATATATCGTACTATGTACGTTATAAACTCGAAAACGCTATCGCGGTTTCCGACGTTTGTTTTTACGTCGTTTTCCAATCGTATCGTGTAAAAAATCAAATATAAATAAGAACGTTAAATAAAAATTAAAATGCAAGATCTGGTTGATCGAATGCAGTGTTTAAATAAATTCTCTTCTATTCTATTTGGTTTTTAACGAGAGAGAAAAAGAATTTCGTTCGAAAAATTTGATTAAAATGTCACGTATGTACTTTTCGATAAAATTTTTAGAATTTGATTGAACGATATTTTTACAACATGATCGAGAACAAAAAGAGAAATTCTAACAAAGAGATTTCAGAGAGAATTTCTTATTTATAATATGAAAAACATATAAGAATGTTCTTGTTGAATCTTTCATTGTGAAAAAGACCTTTTCTCACCTTTTTCTGTAAAATAATTGCATTGAAGAATTTAACATCATGATTGTTAATTCAAATGTCTAACGGATGAAAGATTTAATTAGATTTGTTAGTTTCAGTAAAACATACTATGTTCGTAATCTGCCAGTGACATACAATAATAAGGGTTATATTCGACTATTAAAGAACATTTCTAATGTGGGGTTCCGACAGAGAGAAATATATATATTACTGATCTGATGATGATAATATATAGTTTATTAAATTAATTATGATATGATGTTGAGCGGTATTTACAAAAGGTTTACAAAAAAATGGCGTGGTTACAAAAATACAGAACACAAAAAAGTTATGAATACTGACTGACTAATTTACTGATAAACTGACTGATAAGATACGCAGATGAATATATCAGACTAAAAGTATAATTATTAAACTGAAAACTAAGGACTAAGGAACCGATACAGACAAACAGATATACAGACTGATACAGATTAAGAACTGATAGACTAAGGAACTCTTACATATTTATATCATAAATGAGCAACACCCCTTTGGAGAGGGCAGGAGATTTTGAACACTATCGACCAATAGCAAAAGGATCCACCCCCCCCCCACGGGCAACCGATAAGTACAGCTATTGTTTTTGATAAAGATCGTAGTGAAATCATGCATAACGGAACTTCGTTTTTTTAAAACAACGGAATATCGCTTCCCCCTAATCTCCGAGTGGAGTTTCCTTTCACCAAGATCGATAGCGTGTTTAAACAGGAAATAAAATAAATGTAGGACTAAATATTAATCTTATCGTCTTAGATAGCGTATTTAAACAGAAGAACATAAAGAAAGAACTACATAATTATTTTATCACCCCTACACTAATTTATTTAATAAAATTAAAGTACTCTACTTAATAAGATACAAAGTTACAGAGCTTGCTCAGCTTAAAAATAAATTTAAAATTTCCAATATTATTCGTCAAAAATAGAATTTGTATTAGCGATTGAACTTTCACCACCGACAATATCGTTTAGCCATACAGAATGAATATTTTATTGTTCATTTCATGCAGTACAATAAAACACTTATTGCAATTATTTTCTCGCCGCAAACATTGAAACTATTTCTAACCAATCAGAGTGAGGGGGAGGGGGCTATTAGCAAGGACGAAAAGTTTCCAGTGATCGTTATTTAGAGTTACCGTTTAAAATTGAATTAAGTCCAAAAATTGTCAGAGTATTTTGGTCGACGTTGAAAAAATATCCAAATGAAAAATATTAAACAACAAGTACTTAACAAGCATGTCCAAATATTTTAATCGAACAGTTTATTACTAATCAAATTGTAATAGTTAAAAATAAATATAGCAACACTAAAATTAAAAATAATAGACAGTAGTTTTCTCGCTCTCTCTTTCTTTCTTTCTTTCTCAAGTAGATCAGCATCCTCCTTATTCGTATCTTAAACAGAAGGGTCGCGAACCGTCTGCTTGAATGGTACGCCAGTTATATGAGTCATTAGTCACTGTCTTCCGCAGAGGTGACTTACTTGGATTTAAAATTAATGGCGCGGCTTTTGCGATACTCGCGACCAAGATTTTTGCAGCACTTACGCTTCACGAACGTCCGAGTGCTCCTGAATGAAGAAAGAAGAAGAAGAAGAAGTCGTGCCGTAGTCAGGAATAGAAGAGTAAAACTATGTTCTTCCTAAAGACCCAAAGAGAAAGAATAAAGAGTAAAAGAAAAAGAGAGAGAGAGAGAGAGAATGAGGGTATTGTCTGAGTTTGCTCGCGTTATTCCCGTTTACGAGGGTTGGTTGGGAAAGAATAAAACCAGGAAAATTTTTATTAATAACCAGAGGACCAACCAGGGTTCATGACTACCATCCCTTCCATCGTAAGAATGAAATTAACATGGCGAAGATACCGAAGCATCAGAAAGTGTCACGGACCGTATATTTTTCCCCTTAAACGATTCTATCACTTCTATATTTCTCTCTCTATCTCTCTCTTTTTTTCTAATCTCATTTTTTTATATCCTTTAGGAATAACCAAAAATTTCATACGGATTTAGTGGTATATATATATATTGTAATTGTAATATTTCCTTATAATTTATATATATTAAAAGTTATTTTTATTTAATTGTCACCAATTGATAGATAATTCTTTTTTTTTTTTTTAATAAGATACTTATACTAATTCAGCAGATTTTAAATGAACATTTCATTGAAATGTTTTACAACAATAATTTTTACTTATGTAATAATTCTTTGTTTAATGCCTCGTACGATTTATAAATTAAAATTCTGAAAGACGATAAAAAAAACTTTAAACTTCTAGACAAGGAAGAGCTTTGGTAGTAATCTTCGCAAAAAAAGTTCGCATTGCTTGCGAGTAACAGCGGGAGTAACCAGTTATACAGTGAATATTCACGGAGAAAAGCTTCACGTTCGAAGTTACATAGTGCAAACGCGAACGTTGAATGCGATACTTCTTTTTCCAGTATGACGTCTAAAAAGTCTAAAGAACTTGATATCGTGCGGAGACACGTTCACAGAATTACCGGACATTGGGAGCAGAGTAAAAAAAAAAAGAAAGACTCAACTTCTACGTCTTACCATTTCATCACAGAGATTTACGACCACGGTATATTTTTATTTTTTTTTTTATTTTATTCTAACGCATATTACTCTTTCGTTGTACTTTTTTTTAAGTAAGATCATTGCTCCAATGTAACCTACAATATTTTAATCATCTTAAAAATACGGGAATTTGTAGATTAATCATTTTTTTCTTGATCATTAAAAAGTATTAGATAATAATTTAGAAATATATTGCATAAAGAGATCAAATTTGTATTTAAAGTACACGAATAATTAATAAAGTCTCGTAAACAATATGTCGAAATTGAGTAGAGGTACCTGATTAATTATTTTAAAATTGTAACCCTTATCTTTCCGACACCTCTTTTTTTTTTCTTCTTTTCTTTCATTCATTCTTTCTTTCTTTCTCTGTAAAATGGTTAAACTATATCATGAAGAAAGTTTTTAAACTTTCGCTAATTATTCAGCCTTCTTAGCAAGTAGTTATAGAAGTAGTTTTGTAAACTTACATTACTCGTTCCACTTTGAAAAGCTTTCTCTTACTTCGGAAAGATTGAAGCATGCCGGAAGAAATCTGTCGATATCGCGAACAAGAAAAAGAAAGATAAAGATAGAGAGTGAAAAAAAGAGAGAAAGAGAGAGAACTTTTCTATAACGAGTTATATAAAATCAAAATTTTGTTCAAATTTACAATATATGCAAGTTAAAGAAAATAGGTAAAGGAAACGAATAAAGACAATCGACAGTTTTTTTGCTTAAACTCTTTCTTCATTTCTCACTTTCAGCTCCAAACTGCAGAAACCACGTTCTACAATTTATTCCTTTTCTTTATTTCTCGTAGATCACTTAACTTACGATCAGTTAAAGCTTGCGTTTTATCCTTGATTTCAGTTTTAAAATAAAAATTTGTTGTTGTCTGAATTAAAGATTCCATAACAGTTTTTATTATACTAAATATATTCAGAAAATTTATAAAGATTCTTTTAATAATATATATTAATTTAATAGTTTATCGTAAAAAGAAAATAAAGAAAACGAAACATTCATATTTCGACGAGCATTAAAAGAAAATATTGTCTGGTGGTATCTCGAGTTGTAAAACGTCACAAATTCGCAACATCAACGTCTATAAATATGCCGAAATGAACAATTTGTAAAGCAACTTTGTATTTAATCGCATGGCCTGTCCCTTTCGAGTAACATAGCCGATAACCCTTAGGCTCTCTCTCTCTCTCTCTCTCTCTCTTTTTCTTGCCTTTCTCCTATCCAAACCAGACTCCCACTGCTAACCACTGAAACAACGTGGGGAACTACGATAAGTCGTACGAACTTCGTAATCCGTATTGGAGTTTCTTGAAACAGCGACAATGTAACCGGTACATTCGTATTACGTGAATTTATGCACCGAACAATTTGTCGGTATTATCGAACTCTCATGAATTTATTGGTTATCGAAGAATCGTACTGGGAATAGAAACTTAAAATTTGATGGAATAAAGTAGAAAAATCCTTTGAAAATTGGAGACGATTATTAAATACTTTTCTTTTTCTTTCCTTACAATTTAGTAAGTAAGCAATGTTTATAATAATATTTAAAATAATCCTTAAATTAAGTTTTATCGGATTTAAATAGTCCCATGAGACAAAACGTTCCAATTTCAAGAAAGGATATTAGATATCGAGAAGATAAAGACAGGAAGGGATGTAACAGCAAGGGAGAGAGAGAGAGAGAGAGAGAGAGAGAGAGAGAGAGAGAGAGAGAGAGAGAGAGAGAATAATGAGAATAGAATAAGAGAAGTACGAAGAGAAAGAGAAAGAGAGAAATAGTCACGTATGAAGGATGAGAATAATAAGAAAAAAGCGCAATTTCCGCAATGTGAAAGTTTTTATAAAGACAAACGATATAGCTCGTAACATCAAGCTTTGTCATTTTTCGTCAACTTTTGATGTCGTCTTTCTTTATACATCTACTTTAACTACCCAGATAAATATTTTACTATATTTTTGTTCAACGTTTTAATTGATAAAACTTACGATTCATTAAAATCGACTTTTAAGGTAAAAAATATTTTTCAGTCCACTATTTCAACAGAGTTGCACCAGAGTTGTGTCAAGGTAGCGGAAATTACGTGGCATCGACTCAGTAAACTTTCAATCTTGTTTCGTTATCACCTTTCAATTATTATTCTCTGAAAATGAGCGTATCACGCACATACAATATAAGGATCCGTTAAGTTCTTAGTTTTGTATAAATGATTACTATTGAAATAATTTATTAAACGAAAAAAATATTTAAAGTATGTTATATGTATACTTACATATACTTTTAATAATTTTCATTTTTGAGGACGACATGTGTAAATGGACAGAAAAAAATGTAATTAATAATGTAATAATTTAATAAAGTAGAAAAAACTTAAAACGCTTCACTTTAGTCTCGTGTCGGTTTCCAGTTTTTGCAGTTAACATGCATAAGTACGTATGCGAACGTATATACGTGCGTATATTCACATTATCTTCATATCTTCAACGAGCATCGGATCGTCGAGATACACAACAACGATGAGACAATTATGAAGTGGTTGGTACGCGGCGCGTCGACGATTTGAATATTCAACGAAACGTGCTATTAGCTCTTTCTTGCTAGCGAAGCCTGACGATGCGAGTTAGAATGGGGAAGAGTCACTCTTCGGACTATTCATCAAAGTGACATAGTTAAAGGTACTACGTTTTGGCATTTCAACTAGCGTGAGAAAGAGAGAAAGAGAGAGAGAGAGAGAGAGAGAGAGAGAGAGAGAGAGAGAGAGAGA
>NW_015148974.1:1026360-1052350 GCF_001465965.1 Polistes dominula | reverse complement strand
GACAAGAAAGTAAAAAACGCCTTGAAAAAAAACCGCTTCCTGGGGAACGCCAGGGCGTGTCTGGAGCCGATGCTGGGCATAACAGCATACAAACCATCGGTGACAATAGTCCGAACAGGCGGGACATTGTCGGGCAACCCGAAAACGATACAGCCGAAACCGAAAACGAAAACAGAAACACAAACAGAACACAAGAACAACACCACTCAATACAAAACACCACAAACCAAGCAATGTATGCTTTGTAGACACTACCTGGAGCCACCAAAGCTGGCAAACAGAGACAACGCATAAAATGGACAGATGAGATGAACAAAACCGTCATGCGTTGCTACTACACCGCCACAAAAATAGAAACGATAGATTCAGGATATAGAACAGAAATGCACAGACTTTACACGACACGATACCCAGAATTAGAATCATATATAACAAAACAAAGAATAATAGATCAAAAACGAACAATTCTTATAAAAAACAGAATACCAGTAAGCGAATTACAAATAATCAAAGAAGTAGTAGCATTCGAACTAAGCGAACCAGCAACCCAAGACACAACAAACATACACCCCACAGAACAAGACCAGCAACACCAAGACCCAGAACGCGAAATAAATGGCGAAACACAACCAATAACAAACAGGAATATCCAACAACACGACACCACACAAGAGACAAGAGAAAGACTGATACAAGAAAACACAAATCAAAACGATACAATAAAAATACAAAGAGCACTACAAACCAACATAATAATCTGGAAAAACAATGACCTTACTAAAAGAAATAGAATATCAAAACTAATACACACACAAAAAACACAACGCATATAATAAACACCATAAACAACGCATTAGCACAACACATAAATAAAAATACGACAATACGAGACATACACATGATGATATATGCAACAGCTATCACAACAACACAACAGAATAAACAAAAAATACCAGAAGAGACACCAAACAACCAACAAAAAACCATAAATAATCATAGAAAACCAAAATGGCAAATCCGGTTAGAACGAAAAATACACACCATAAGAAAAGACATAGGCAGACTAACACAAGCAATGAAAGGTAATACGTCAAAAAACATAACAAAATACATCAACACACTCATAGACAAAAATAACAATTACACAGCTAATCAGCTGTTAGACATACTTAAACAAAAACTTGCCGTATATGCAGCAAGACTAAAAAAATATAACGAATCAAATAAGAGGAAAATCGAAAACAGAACATTCTTAAACAGTGAGAGAACATTCTACAGAAAACTAAACACAGAACAAGAAATAGGATCCATACAACCAACTAAAAAAGAAATAACTTTCTGGACACAAACATGGTCAAACACAACAGAACACAACACACATGCAACATGAATAATAGACGAGAAACAAAAATATGAAGCACACCAGAACAAGCCGAATACAAAATAACAGAAGACGAACTAAAAAAAAAAATACGCAGCACACACAACTGGAACCACCCAGGACCAGACCACATACAAAACTACTGGTACAAGAAATTTACAACTACTCACCCATACTTAAAAAAAAACAGATAACCAAAATAATAGAAGACCCCCAAGAACTCCCGAGTTTCCTAACCGAAAGAATCACATTCACGAAACCCAAAAATCAGAACACCGAAAACCAAGCAAGCTATAAACCAATTACATGCCTAACAATACTATATAAAATAATAACAAGTAAAATATGCCGACAAATCGAAACACACCTTACAAAAAACAATATAATCTCAGAAGAACAAAAAGGATGCAAAAGAGACAGCCAAGGATGTAAAGAGCAACTCATCATAGATAGCATAATAATGAACCAAGCAAGAAAACAGCAGCAAAACCTACATACATGTTATATCGATTACAAGAAAACCTTCAACTCAGTCCCACACGCATGGCTAATAGAAATTATGAAAATATACAAAGTAAACAAACACACACAACATTTCCTAAAACACACCATGTCAACATGGAGAACCAGAATTATATTAAAAACACCAACGGATACCATAAAAACGGAAGAAATAAAAATTAAAAAGGGCACTTCTAAGAATCACAGAAAATTTCACATCTGACATAAAAATGCAATTCGGAATAGACAAATGTAGGACAACACATTTTGAAAGAGGACAATGGATTACAGACGATACACAAAGAACATTACAGAACGAAACACTACAAAACTTAGAAAAACAAGAACATACAAATACCTCGGCTTCGAACAAAATACTAAGATAAACAATACAGAAATTAAAAAATACTTACAAAAACAATACAAACAAAGACTCACAAAAATACTTAAAACCAAACTAAATTCAAAAAATCTCGTCAAAGCAATAAACACATACGCAATAYCAGTCCTTACATATTYCTTCGGAATYATCAATTGGTCAAACACAGACTTAGATGACACCAATAGAATAACGAAAACACACCTGACAAAGTCCCTAAAACTACACCCGAAATCATGTGTAGAGAGATAAACAATAAGTAGAGAAGAAGGTGGAAGGGGAATAACGGACATAAAAGCGTTACACAATAAACAAATAAAAAAACTCCGCAAATACTTCCACACAAAAGAAACACAACTACATGAAGCAGTAACGAAAGCCGACAAAAATTATACACCACTAAACCTATCAACAAGCAATACAGACATAGATAACTATAACGACATAGACCATACACAAAGCAAAATAAACGCATGGGCCACAAAACAATTACATGGAAAACACTACTACACCACAACAGACGAAAATATAAACAAAAACGAATGGCTAAAAAAAGGAAACCTGTTCCCAGAAACCGAAGGATTCCTAATCGCAATCCAAGATCAGGTAATCTCAACAAAAAACTACCTCAAATGCATAGTAAAAGACACAAACATATAAGATAATAAATGCCGGAAATGTAAATTAGTAGCCGAAACGATAGAACACATAACAGGAGATTGTAAAATACTAGCGAACACCGAATACACGGAAAGACACAACACGGCAGCAAAAATCATACATAAAGCAATAGTGAACAAATACAAACTGGAGAACACTACACACCATACTACAAATACACACCAACAACAATAATATATAGCGAAAAGTACAAACTATACTGGAACACAACATTACACACAGACAAAACAGTAAAATACAACAGACCTGACATCACATTTACAAACAAAGAAGAAAAGACAACATACCTAATAGACATCTTAGTACCAAACGACATCAACATCACACAGAAATACAGCGAAAAAATAGAAAAATGCACACCACTTGCATAAGACATACACAGAATATGGAAACAAAAAAAAGTGCACATCATCCCTTTCATCATATCTGCAACAGGCATTACACCGAACAATTTTAAACCACACCTCACACAATTACAACTAGACCCAAATATACATCAAGAAATACAAAAGGCGGTTATATTAAAAACATGCAACATAGCCAGAGCCTTCTTAAACTCTGGAGATTAAAGCAGTCAGACCTGGCAAGAGTCCTGTCTGATATGCTGATATGCCCGAGAAATCGGAGAAAAATAATAAAATAAAATAAAATAAAATAAAATAACAATAATAATTATATTTATCCTAATATATAATAATAATAATAATAATAATAATAATTATTATTATTATTATTATTATTATTATTATTATTATTATTATTATTATTATTTTTTTTTTTTTATCAATACTATACATTGGAATAAAGGCAATTCTCTAAAAATAAATTATTCTATCATTTGTTGTACGAAAGAATGATAGAACGATTCAAGAACCATCCTGCGAATCGTAGTTAAAAGCCAGAGCCATAAATCAGACTGGCGAAGTAGACGAGGATGGAGAAACAGATGTATCCTGCAAATAACCGACCGTATAGTTATACGTAAGATAAAAGAAGCTGGAGAGAAGAGAGAAAGATAAAGAGAGAAAGAAAGAAAGAGAGATAGTAGAGGCGGGGCAGGATATACAACTATATAACGAAGAGAGGGAGAAGAAATAAAGGCAGGACGATACGTAGGGGGTCGTAAAATGGGTTGGCCCGCCGCAATGTTGTTACTCACTGCTTTCGAGCGTAGAATTAATTAAAATGCATATAAAATGACCCAACGGCGACCGTCGAGCAGCCACGACTCGTTCCCCAAATTGAACCGAACTTATCTCCTTCTTTCTTTCTCACAACCTACCTTTCTCTCTCTCTCTCTCTCTTTCTTTCTCTCTATTCCGTTTATATACCACGCCTTTTATAAGATATCCTCTTTCTCACTCGCAAAGAGCCATATCAAATAGCCTCGAGAATGCAAATTTTCCAGAGAGCCACCTTCAAACGCGATTACTTTCATCGCCAACGAAAGCGAATAAGCAGCATTACAATGTTTACCAAAACTAGCGCGTTACTTATAGTAAAACGTAAATGCGAATATCTCGAGAATATCGCGAAACATATTCTGATAAAACGTTATAATTCATCATTTGGTATAGCCAAATGAGGAGATAAAAGAGGATAGAGGATGCATAGAGACAGTCTTAGTATAGTAGCTATGAAAGTGCTCTCAACAGTACGGAGACTCATGTATAATCATATATTTACAGTGCCGTACCGAAGATCCTCTCCTTTCTGTTCGCTAGTACTTCCACTAGCGATGCTATGCTCACCCACCTCTTCTACCCTCAACATATCAACGAGCGTACACGCATGAACGCGTAATAGAGATGGAGAAATAGATAGAGAGGGAAAGAGAGAGAGAGAGAGAGAGGGAAAAAGCAGCATGTGCCGCCGTCTCCGACTGCTTTAATTAAATATTTGCATACAAGAGCAACTACATATGTATACCTATATATTTATATATACGTGTGTATATCTGTTCACATATATTCCTCGCGCTCGTTGTTTATAACGATACAAGAAAAGACACATAACCGTTCCCTAACACCCTCTTTCACGCTATAATTTTTCTCTTAAACTATATGTCTGCACGTATAATATAAAATATTGTATATGTTATCAAATTCAATATTTTATAACTCCGGAACCAATAGCAAACGAAATATACCCTATTTTTATATGTACGTTAAAATGCATTTTAAATTTTTCTATTGATCGTTTTAACTATTAATCGTACCATTGTCCATAAAATAAATAAAAATATCAAACACCAAATATATGTGAGGCTTATATATGCAGGAATAACATACCTTTCTAGTGTCGGATGTAAAGCCGTTAGGTGAGTTTGTAGCTTATGTTGTTTCCCTCACGCTTGGATCCAAGGATCTTGAGAGATTAACCGCAAAATCGCGCCGTTCCTCCCTCTTAACCATGGACATATGGACTACATATGAACATTGTCTGCGTGTTTCCCGTATGCGTGTACATGCCACCTAAACAATGCATTCCTACTCGCGTGCGCGACTAAATTACGGACGGTCGTTATACTTCATCATTTTCACCCCTTCCTCAGTTCTCCCTTCCTCCTATAAAGTCCTCTATATCTTCTCTCTCTCTCTCTCTCTCTCTCTCTCTCTCTCTCTCTCTCTATCTATCTCATTTTATTTATTTTCCAATTTCTTTTTTCTTAACGATTAAACATACAATTTTTGTTCGTACAATTTTTAACAAAAACTCGAATATTTTGTTGTCATTGATAAAAATTGCAACTTCATTAAGTTTACATAAAATTATTTAAATTGTAATAATAAGATTATTATAAGAAATTTATTTGAAATAGATAGTTTGTGAGATAATTTCCTTAAACTTGTTCGCTTTAGTTTGCATCGCACTTCAAAGTATTCCACGATACGATTTAAAATGCTAAAAAGAGGATTAAGTTTTTTTCAAGTTCTTATAAAATAGGAACAATAAAACACTTTAAAGATTTCCGTTTATTCTCCCATTATGCATTTATTTCGTTTTCCTTTTTCCCATATTTTCTTTCTTTTCTTTCTTTATGACACTCTACTCGTGCTATTAACAATAACGTTTCTCACCAATTAAGACGCTTATCAGGAAGAGCACGGGATACCGCGAAGTATTTGCCGCTTCCAAGCACGACTCTTTAAATCAGCTCGAAGTATCTCTCGCTGGTGGTAAGCAAACGGGTGAAAACTGGAGTAAAAATTGCTTCAAGTGCTTCAATTAAGAAGAAACGTTAGATCATCCTGATGCGATCTACATTGGTAAATATATTCGTAGCTTGTTCGTTAAATACATTTAATGTTTATATGCATAAAAAAAAGAGAAATAAACAACATGTGTGCAGATCACACGTGTTAGAAGTGAAACCTTCACAAAACTAAGATTCGAGAGAATGAGACGCTCCCCGCTACCGCCTCCGTCACCCGTCCGCCACCTCCGGGTGTGACGGAGGCGGGAGTGACGGGGACAACATTACGTCACGCGCAGAGCTTGCCTTTGTTTTGACACACACACACACACAGAGAGAGAGAGAGAGAGAGAGAGAGAGAGAGAGAGAGAGAGAGAGCTTAGTAGCCAGGAGTGGGGACCATGAATCAAAGACCGAGAATAGGAAAAACTGTATAGCTATATTATGTCTCATTCTCTCGCAGGCTCAATCCTATATGCTTGTCTCTTTTTCTCTTTTTCCCTACTACAACGTCCGTTTCCCTCTACTACAGCGTCCGTTACGAAGGCTTTGTTACATTTTTTCAAATCACACCCATTCTAAAAAAGTTTTCACTTCAAAAATTAAAAAGGAAAGAAAACCATTTATCAGAAACTTCATAGTTTTCTTTTTGCGAAGAATAAAAATATCATTTGAACGGTTGATGTACATTTCTCTAGTTTTTCCTGTAGGTACCTTAAAGATCATCGAGCATGCTGGTTCGAGATAAAAATCCCAAAAGAATTTCCCAGCAAACGAAAGAGAGAGAGAGAGAGAGAGAGGAAGAAAGAAAGGAAGAAAGGATGGGTGGCAAACTCGCGAAGATGAAAAATGAAAAGAAAGAAGAGTAATATGATAGAAAAGAGAGCAAATAAGAGAAGGGAATGAGGAAGAGAAATAAAAAGAGAGAATATACGAGCAGGAGAAAAGAGTATGGTACATGGTACATCTTTCTCCTATGGAAGCTCTGCGAAGGGGATGAAAAGAGATAGAAAGAGAATGAGTAGAGGTATAGCCGAGAGAATCCTTGAAACGAGAATCGCGTTAGACGCTGGGTTCCTGACGGGAAACGCCGCTTATACATGCGGCATAAACTAAAACTACCGGTGTCACCGGTGATACACCGTCGGTAGACGCTGGGCGAGGACGGTTTATTGTCCATTTGTATTCCATGTTCTGAGTTTTCTCTTTCTCCGTCTTTTTCACTTCACTTTGTTCTTTCTCCATCCATCTATCTATCTTCTTTTCGTTTTTCCTTTTCTCCTTCTCTCTCTTTCTCTCTCTGTATCTCTTTTTTTTTCTCTCTATTCTTTCCCTTTATCTAACTCATCTTTCTTTCTTGCTGTATCTACCTCTTTCTTTCTACTAGTGTTTCTTTACCCTACTTTTCTCGTTTTCGTATCATGAGAAAAAGAATTGTATTGCCCGCCTTGTTTTTTCTCCATCGGGCGTATTTTTCTATTTTAGACGTAGACCGAGTGCAGTCAACGAGATGGTGCAAGCTCTGCTTTTAGCGGCCTGTCCGAGGGCATCAGTATCTCTAAACGACCGACCGTCCCTCTCAAACCCTTTCATTGCTTAACGCCAAGTCCACTCTTCCTCTCAGTGCTTTTCCTGTTAGTGCACGTTCCGCTTCTGACTTTTAGAGCCAGCCGTTATGTAAAACACGACGCCCAGCAGCGCGGAGCTTTTGATTAATCTAGAAGAAAGAGGAAAAAAATAAATAACTTCGTTAGAGACTTGCTGGAACATAAAGTGAGTGAATGAGATGGAGAAAAAGGGAGATAGTGAGAAAGACAGATAAAGCGAGAGAGAGAGAGAGAGAGAGAGAGAAAGAGAGAGATACAGAAGATAAGTCTGAGAATGAATGAACGCGGCCTTGCGTTTACTCGTTTTAACTCGCATAAAAAAGATTGATGTAGCCTAGCTTGAAGCTTCGTTACGCCTGTCAAACGAACGTAAAAAATAACTCGACGATTTTTTTGACCATCTCAGAGGCTTTTAGTTCTCGGCTAAGCGAAAAACGTGTTGATTTGATTGAACTTACGAGGATAATGCTATTTAAACTTCCTAGTCCTAAAAATCCCAATCAGGATGTTTTTATGAACTTCTTTTTTTTCTTTTATCTCCAACTTTCTCTGCAAATCGTTTAGGATGAATATTCGACAGATACGTTTAGCAATAAGTGTAGTTGTATCACGTAATGTTCTTTTAGTAGAGAACATATTCAGAATAACTAAGAAAGGATTGTGCTAGATTATGATGTAAGAAGATCTTTTGGGTGTTTCCTGTTCAATCTTCCAGACATATCTTTAAAGTATAGATTCCTTACTGGATCACTTGGATAATGTCTTACTTAATCTGACCTTGTACAGATTTCATCTTAAGATCTTTTCGGATTTGTTCGTTACATAAATACCAGATAGCGTTAACTATGTTCCTCAGGATAATGGATTGCAGTGTTTTAAATTTGGTTATGTGACTTTTTCCTTCTGTGTCCCATATTACGATTCCATAGATCTGTTTAATTATTGCCTTACGTAATAATATTATAGCTTATCGTTTATGTTTAGCTTCTAATTTTTATTTGTAAGCCAGTACATGTTCCGTCTTTTTATATGGAATTGTTCTATTTTAGCTGTTATATGTTGCTTCCATATTAGTTTTGCGTATATGTGAATACCTAGGTATTTCATTGTATTTGTTTTAAGAATGAACGTATTTTTTAAAATAATAAGGAGAACTGTACCTTTTCGTGAGGTGAACGTGATATGTTTGCACTTTATCGACATTCGATTTTATTTTCCATTGATTTAGCCATTGTTCGATTTTTATATGTTTCTGTGAATAAAAAGTGTACTTATATGAAGTCTTTATGAGTAACTAGGATGAGTTTGCAAACGTGAATATTATAGTATTGTGCGTAATAGAAATATCATGAGTTTTATAAACTAGTTGATAGAAGTAAAGTATTATAATATTGTGCATAAATACTTTTGTGTGTGTGTGTGTGTGTGTGTGTGTGTGTGTGTGTGTGTGTGTGTGTGTGTGTGTGAATATGTATCATATTATATACTTTAATTCAATAATTTCAATTCAATTCTGTTTGACTAGTGTTTTCACGAATACAACTAAATTCCTAAATCATGATGACAATCATAGTAATTTACGTGGTCCAGAGAACAAAAGCAATCGAACCTTTTGGCGATCAAAAGCAATTCACAAGTTCGTATTTGTTTGCTTAAACAACATCAATTTGCTAGCACATTTCCACCACTTAGGTGCGTTTGAACTGTAATGGAGGATGTAATTAATCCGGAACTTGGAGACTTTACGCTTGAACGCCAAATCCATTACGACTCGACTGAATGGTTAATTTTGTAATTACCACATATTCCTTTATAGAAGAGGATTAGAATCAAAATGGTTAATATTATACGATTTTTAGAAAAAAAAGAATAAATGTAAAACGAAAATGCATTTAATTTTTGTTGATTCTATTTTTCGACATACGAATTCTCGCACACGTTAAAATATTTTCGAATATTGTCAAAAAGACACATCATACCAATTTTCATCAACCGATATAAACGATTGATATGCTAAAGTTAGCAAGATAACTGCGAAGAGTCGTTCGAAGAATCGTTTTACATGTCCAAAATTATAGCAAATCAATGTATTACGCACTTAATATTTATTGGAATAATCGAGAGCGAAGAAGGGCGAAGAAGAAATTTTTCTCTTATCTCTCTATCTTTTTTTCAGTTATATTAATTCTTACAAACGTTTAAACTCATTTGTTCCTAATTATCTCTAGATGTTATGTTATTCTTTTTGATGAGCAACTTCGTCAAATATAAAAACATAAAGTGAACATAATCCAATAAAAATATTCTATAATTAACAAAAATCGTCATAAATCCAAATGCTCTCGAGTTTAGTATTTAATTATTATATCGATATCGTGAAAATTGACATATAAATTAATTCTAATTTATTAGTATTGTTATATCATTTAAACATTCCTTTTACTTTAGCAATTTTTAAATATCCTTTATCAAAATTTGATGTAATAATTATTGCTATATTGGCACATACCAATATCTTTCATTAACATATGACCAATCTTCAATCTGGATATATTAATCGATTTTTCCATTTAATTTTCACGATATTGCATATTTCGTTCGTGCTTTAGTAGAAAGTCATTTATTTCGCGAAGGGGTATAGATATATTTTATTTAAAAGGTACGAGGAAATTCAAGCGAAAATTCTCTTTCGTCTACCCATTTCCTCCCTCTTTCTCTCTCTTGCTTCCTCTCCCCTTCTATCTCGCAGACTTTGAAATTTTCAGTTATGTTCCCCAAACGAACGTCGCACAACGTACATGAAGTCTTTCTTAATCTACGCGCATTATGATTTACGGTAGTCGCTCGAACATCTAACATTGAAGAGCGTGTAGCACCTTCCTTCTCTTTCTCTTTCTGTCTGTCGGAGACCCATTCGCATTTCTCATTTACTTAGAGACTACCGACGACGACCGTATGAATTATCCAGACGAAATCCCAAAGGTACGATTCAGTACATAAGAATAATGATACCGGAGGTCGAGCCGGACACGAAAATCGTTCTAAATAAATCGTTCTCCGTCTCAAAAGAGAAATACATACGAAAAGAAAGAGAAAGAGAGAAAGAGACAGAGAGAGAGAGAGAAGGAATAAGAGACATATTGGTACCAGCATGAATTCCTTTCGTTATAAACAGAATTTTCAATAGAATCAATTAAATCATGCCTGTAAATAAATTAGCGTTTTGGGGCGATCAGTAATATCGTATGTTTAAATTTAATCATGAAAGAAAATCGAAATTGGTCTCCCGAACTATCCTACATTTTGATTATAGGACAAATTGTACACGAGCGAATAATATGTAAATCAAACGCGAAACGATACAAGAGAATACTTGATAGAAATTTATGATATTACCCTCGAGCAAAATTTATGATATTACATGTATGATATTAACTATATGCTGGTTATATATATATTTTTACATCTATATAACTATACGTATATGTATTCTCGTTATACACAGAAATATATATGTCGTCTTGACACGCCTCATTAATTATCAGAACTATTCTACCCTCGTCGCGTATTATTGCATGACACATAGAATAAAACTCACCATTTTTGTCGTATTAAAGTGATCGATGGATCGGGACCTTGACGCTCAAAGTTTCAAAATGTCCCACCATCCGTCGTCCGATCTCTTAGGATCGTATTCCTATGTTGGAGAGAATAAGGGCCATAAATTCCCGAATTATCTCAATGAAAAAAGTAATATATTGGTGCGAAGAAAACCTTTTTGTAGTATCAAGTCCCCTTTGAAATGTTATACGATACTGTGTAAACATGAAATAACATAGAGAGAAGAACATTCCTCATAGATAACATTCCTTAGGCACTACAACTTTACTAACCCCCACTACAACTTTTCCCAAAAACATAAGATTTTCCTTCGGGAGACCCTGGTGGGTGGACCCTCCTACTATTGGCCACTAAGTCCTATTTAGGTTCTTCCCTCTCCAAAGGGGTGTACTAACTTATGTATACAAACCCGTGAAATAATGTAAGAAAGGTTCTGTCCATTAAGTACTATGCCTGTAATACACATTGTCTGTTATACATCATACATTTATACAGTCCACATCGAACAATTGTAACATAGTCGCCAAGACTCAAGTTAATAAATTATTTTTGACTAAAGAAGTGCCTTTGGTATACTACAAAACCACTCACACTGTATTAATTTACCGTCGTGAGACTTTCCGTACAAACTCGCGTATAATTGCAACTTAAAAACTGTACGTTAGTTTTGAAACGGATTCGCGTCAGCATAACATATAGTGCGCGCGAACACTTGTTTTTCGTATCTTTTTCGATTGTTACATTGTCTTACTATCATGATAATGCTGCTAAAGTTTAAATACTTTCAAAAGAAAAACAAAAGAAAGTACAACTACAAAATTGACTAAATTTGATTTCTCTTAGATAATATCGATTATTTTTTTCTTATATCCATGCTAGGAATTAAAGACTCTAATTCCTGTTCAACATGGTTAACACTTCTTCCTCGTTTGCGAGATACAAAATTACATTGTACATTACATTTTCTTAAAACAGATTTGCCTCATGAAGGTGAAGGAAAAGGAAAGAGAAAAAGAGTTATTGAAAAACGTTCGAACAGAGTTATCCGAAGTAGGAAAAAAATGTCATTGGGATCGAATGGAGGAAACTTTAGCGATCGTTCGAACTCTTTTTCTTCTTCTCCTCTTTCTTGTTTCTTTTTTAGCCTCGACGTGCTACCCTGCTCTTTGTATAATTCTTTTCTTTAATCCTTAATCGTGTTTCTTCTCTTACTGCAAGTTGTTTTTTTTTCTTCTTTTATCTTTACTATTGTTTATTAATTTTTATTGTCATTTTTATTTAAGATATATTGATTTTCTTTTTTCTATTCTTCTCTACCTTTACCGAAAAAATTTATTAATATTTTGGATCAAAGTTCAATTTTTGTACAATAAATCAGTTTGCAGGTGTGCTATAAAATAATTTTATTAAAGATTTATAATTGAGGATGATTTCGATATATGATCAATAGTTTGATATAAAAAAAAAAAGAATAAATATTAATCCAAAATTATTAGTAAATTAATCCAGTCATTGAAAATGAAATTTAGTATTTCAATTTTTATTTTTCATTCCAAGTCTTTAAGTCTTTTGCTCGCGCAGTAAATAAATTTCATTTTCTCTAACTTTGTCTTATTCTCTTCGATTATTTTCCTCTATTGGGAATAACATTATCGTCCAACCTGTTTCTCTTTCTCCCTTCTTCTTTTTCTTTTATCGAAGTTTACTCACCACAATATAGAAGGAACAGTTTTAGCGTGTTTTGCCAGTCGGTTTGATGTTTACCACCCGTCATGGTTTAAAGTGGAACTTTTCTTAACTACTACTGACATTTTCAAGACTCTTCTCTTTCTCTCTTCTTCTTCTTCTCCTTCTTCTTCTTCTCCTTCTTCTTCTATTACGTCTTATCGTAACCTTTGTCAGCAGACTTGTAATGCTAAGAATACCTTCGACGAAGACCTTTTGTTAATCAGCTCTTCCCCTCTTACTAACAGATTCTCTCTTTTTCTTGTCTCCTTAGCTCCTTCGCGTACACAAGCTTTTGCAGACGATGATAATCTATCTTCTCTCTTTCTCTTTAATCTCACTCTCTCTCTCTCTTTCCTTCTTTCTTTCTTTCTTTCTTTTCTTTTATTTTCCTTCTTGCATAGAGAAACGAGCCAGCTAGCTTTAACTCGTCTGTGTCCGTTAAAAGTAATTGTCAGTTTCTAGGAGCTCCGTAGAATTAGCATCGAGCGAGTAGTCTTCGTGGATTCTACGTGAGATGATAAACGGGCTCGACACTTCTGCAATGTCTTTTAAAAGAGAGAGAAGTTCTTGCAAATATTAAATAGCAAAAAGAGCTAATAAATATATATACAACATATATTGTAAATATATATATATATATATATGTTCGAACGAACAAGAGAGATTAAAGAATTTCATACGGCTATTTTTTGGAATTTAATCTACATGAATATACTATACATATTATTTCAACGCTGATACGTTTTTTTACACTAAATTTACTACGAGCGTTCAAAGATATGCATGAGTAATTTGTAAAAATGAGGTAATTTGCAAAAATCCAGTAATGGATTAAAAAAATCCTGTGAAAACGCATAAAATGTACATTATTCATTTCTAAATAAAAGAAAATATACTATTCACCATCCATCTCGTTAAAATCTCATTCTATATGAAGATATATGTTTTTTATTAAAACGATGATTTGATCGTTCACGGTAAAAATAGGTATACATAAAATATCGATAGTTTTATAATTAATTTGATTTTAATGTTTAATAAAAAGTCTATTTTCGATCGAGATAAAGTTGAAGTTGAACTCTACAGTAGCTTATGGAAAAGTAGAGAAAAAATTTATTAAATTGATTGTATAATCTCAGGTATACGCACATGTATTCAAATTTATATTTAGAACAAGCAACAAAAATTTATTGCGAACAGTTAACCGTAGGTACGATATCCACCGAACGTACATGTGTGTGCGCGTACGCGTGTATTGGTTCGATGGCAATTTACAAATCGGTGATATAAAAAATTGATCGTTACTATATACAAAAAGGAAAAAAAAACGAAATAAAACGAAACAATACAAATATAACTTGGAATTGATAGAGAGATAATACCGAATTAATTTCGTCGTTTGAATATATTTATGTATATCGTTTTGTAGTAAAATATAAAATATAATATTATGGTTGTAATGAAATGGTGAAATGCAAACATACGTTCTCGATTTGGTTAATGCTAATCCAATCTTTTATTTGATGTCGATTTTATTTTATTATTCTAGCCTGCGAATATCTTAAACGTTCGTTCATCCGAATTTGATTTCATGCTTTCTGCTTTTACTGTCGATGTTACGTTCGACTAGCATCGTTTTTACGAGTGACCTCGCGTCATCGGTAATTCTACGTTCTATTTCCCCTTGCGATCACACGCCGGTCAAAACTTTCTGCAAGCCAGCAGCAGCCATCTTACTCGCTTGACTTCTTCTTCGAAACCACCAGATATTTTCATGAAATTCTCAACATTTCCGGTCAAAAGGAAAACCCTCTTCCTTTTCTGTGATTGCTCCGTAAGAAGAGAAATAAGATCTATTTCCGGTATTTCGTTTTGTGACATCGACCGAAAATCTACCAACTATAAACAACACTCCAATATATCTTCCACTCGTATTGACTTATTCCTGCAACTATCGAGAAATACATTTTTTTTATACTAGTCGGCATATATTTCATTTTAAAACTTGCTTTTACAGCAAACGAACGTGAATTATTGATTTTTTAGAAAGGAATTTACGCTTATTAAAACCTATTGACGAGTTCAATTGTACTAGTTTTAATAAAGCAAAATTCTGTTACTACTCACCCTTTGATGAGTTCCAGTAGCTTTACTAGAAAAACTACATATCCCATATTTCCAAAGAAGTTGCATTTTTTATTGCCTGTTTGGAGAGTTAACAGCACACGATTTTAAAAATTATTTTTTTTCGAATGGGTCACTCATATATTTATTAACCATTCCCATCGTTTCTTTACTATAGTGATTTGATAAGAACTAGTTTTTTTTTTTTTAATGTGGCTAGGCCGTTGAGTTAAATAAAGTAAAATTGTATATACAAAACTAATTATTTTCTATGACATACATATATTTTATAGCCAGCAAGTATAAATATAGGTTCGATTATAAATATTCGATTTTACATTTTAATTATTTAATAATACGTTAGTTAGAATATAAAGTTGTTATAATAATAAGTTTCTCTTATAGCTATTTAATTGGTGGGTAGAGTACTTACGACAGGAAGCGGTGAAAGTGACGACAAATATGAGTTGAGAGTCGGTGTGTTCTTAAATAAAAATGATCGACGACTAAAAACCGACAATGACACTACAAAACATTCATAATAAGATCTTATCTTGGGTTTATAACTCCAGCTCGGTTGATTCGCGATGCGAGCCGTGTTTATCCCTCCTGTCGAGGATAAGCTGGATAAATTTTCATCGCCGCACGCACATTCTACTTTACCCTCGACCTTTAATTTGACGCAATAAAATAGAAGCTTGACGCGTTTAGGCCAAATTGAAAGAAATAAACGTCCAATTGTTTTTCTGCAAAAACATATATATATCTATATATTATACAATTTGTCTCGTCGTTTTGAAATTAGGAATAATATTGGAATATTTATATTTTACTGTTTTTGCAGGAATAAACAACAATTTCATAAAAATTAATATGTTATTGTGCCTTTTTATTCTTTTCTTTATGAGTTCGAGTCATTTCTTTACGAACACTTTCCTCACATCTATTCAATGCTATCAAAAAAGTCGCGTTTTTTTACCGTCTTCCTATAGTCAACAGCATACTTTGGTTTCTGTTGTTCCGAATTGGTAACCCGTCCATTTTACAAACAGTACCCCCAAACGTTACTTTACTTTCGTGATCTAACGAGAATTAATAATCTGATGTAGCGTTAGGTAGTTGACCTCATAAAAAAACTAATAAATTTTTGAAAGCTTCAAATAAAATGAACGAGAATATACGAGTATACACTTAACATAAATGAAAAGGGCATAATATGGAACTTCCTTATTGGATTTACGTTTAGTAAAATTTCGTTGTTCAGTTAGTAATATCTACTTAACGTTCAGAAAGAGAACGAGAGAGAGAGAGAGAGAGAGAGAGAGCTTTCGACTAGAAATTCTATTATTTGGATGCAGCACGGCGCCCAAACTCTAGAATTCAGTGGAAAATCCGAGTGAATCCAAGCGCGATATCTTCTGAACCTTGTGATCCGTGGTACGAGATAAACGGTGGTTGCTAGCTCGTTCTAACGATCGGTTCTATGTGGAGAACCGAGTCTAATAGAAATTTCCCGAGAGATCAGATATCGTTGGTTGAAGAGTGCGAAAGCGCGGGTGGGCATCGCTTGGAAACTCGACTTGACGCGTCGAACGCGGCCTGACGATTACTCCAGGTCAAGAGGTTAATGACGTAGGAGAAGTTGTTGGTTGTTAGAACGAGAGGACTTTGACTAATCGTGAGGGGGAGATCAACGTTGTCCTCTTCGCTTCAAGAAGTCAACGGGGTGCTTTCTACGAATCGATCTTTAATCTCTTTCTCTTTTTATTTTCTTTTTCTATTTCTATTTTTGTTTTATTTTTATTTTCCTATTACTCTTATCCCATTTTAAATGAAAACCATCACCTATCCATCTAATTCATCTATCCAACTTTCTCTTATGCTCTTCCTCTGCGAATTATTTAATGCGTTAATTGATGTCACGAGTGTTAATATGCCATGCTCCTTGAAAGCTTATATATCTATTTTTAAAACGTTATCGCTAGAGATTCCATAAGATTCATGACTCCTCGAATAACAATATCGTAGGCGTTCTAGTTAACTCGAGCGGCGTATTATTTTATATTTCTATGATTTTTTACACTCAAATATAATAGAAAATTGAAAATAAGAATGTGAAAGCAAAGAAAAATAATCGTTTTATTGATATTTATCATTTACAAGCTATAACAATTATTTATATTTATTAATAAAATATAACCTTTTTCCATGGAACAAAATCCAAAATTAACATAAAAATATTGATTATTTCTGTATTTTTAAAATTTTTTTTGTTAACACAGTGTTCTAAACTATACTTTTTTTTGCCGTTTTTTTTTCCAAAATGCTTGCTGTTGAAGGGGTTAATATAATTTTATTATCAAATATATATATTTTTCTTTACTTTCGCTATACGTTACTAATAATTAAACGACAAAAGTAAAATTATCAAATTTTCATTACTAATTATATTCATTCATTCATAATTATATGGAAAGAAACAATTTTCAATTTATGGTTATTACATCATACCAAGAAACGTTTTTATGGTGTACTTATCTCAGATAAGATGACGAATGAACTGACCTCCGTTTTCTATTGTTCTTTAAATAAAACATCTTTGGGTTGATTTAACGCCAGCGTTTATTCTTTCTACCGTTAACCCTCGAAAATCGTGTTCTCATTCTTTCTTTTTATATTTTCCGCTTCGTCTTTATTTTACTATGCTTTTGTCTTTTTCTCTCTCT
The DNA here is from genome assembly GCF_001465965.1 of Polistes dominula. The sequence goes on along the minus strand of NW_015148974.1, from coordinate 1,034,406 downwards.
TTTTTCTCTCCAAATGTATATACCCCCCCCCCACATACAGTTTTCATATATTCTTTCCAAAGACCAGCATTTCTTTTTTCTTCACCCCTAAATAAAACATTTGAAATACATTCAAGATTAAATATCGAATAGACTTTTTTCCTTGCTGGCCAAAATGACGATTGGGGGGCCGTTTCGAAGAACGAAAAATAAAGTGTGGGTAGAAGCTACATAAAGAATACTGTACTATGTATAGAAGTAGAGGGAAGAAGAAATAAAAAAAGAGGGGAAAGAAATTGGAGCGATTTTATTGAGACGGACAAAAAAAAATTGTTGAATTCTTTTCTTATTACTTCAAGAAAAAGAGAAAAAGAATAAGGGTTTGAGAGGGATAGACAAATGGAGATCTAAGGAAATAGAGAGAGAGAAAAAGAGAGAAAGAGAGAGAACAATGAAGAAAGAAAAGAAAGGATACGAAACGATTGCTTGACCCTTTTCCAAGGGTAAACGAGTTGAAATAGGATCGATAAATCTCTGCTGTGTGCTCAATCCTGCCGAAGGTTTGATAATCGTGAATCGTTGCACCCAACGATAAGACTATTTCATATGTTACGACGTAACGTAGACAACGATGCAGGTGGTTTAACGTCAACGTATTTCAGAATAAAGTTACGCGTGAGTGCATTCATGAGTGTTCAATATTATGTACATATACATATATTGTATATATATAGGTTTTTCAGGTAAAGATAACAATTTTTCATTCCCAATTAAATTTTTTTTTATTTCAAAATAACAATTAAAAAAACAGTTAGAAATAAAATAATGAATGTTAATTTAAACAATTAATTCACATAATGTGCTATGTTAATTTTTAAAATTTATGTGCAATCATATTTGTAGGATTATGGGGTTCTTATAAATGAAAAATAACACAAAATATAATTTTAAACAAGAAAACTTTTATATTTAAGTGCACAAGGAATGGCACGTCTTTACCAGAAGACTGTTTGAATAGATTAAAAAAAAGGAACAATGGTCAGTGATCCCAGAGACTTTAGTTCGTTTGATGGACACAGGGGCGCAAAATTATCGTACGCGGCAGAGAATTATCGTACGTCCCGGGAAAATTTGAAATCCGACAAATCTGGGACAGAATTTTGAAAAAGTCGACAAAAGTGTCCAAGTTCCAACTTTTGCAAGTTGAGGACCTTTTTTTCAAAGGTCCCAAACCCTATCATGAAAACGATGAAAACGATCGTCGAACGGGAAGTCATGCTGGGAGTGGTGGTGGGAGTGGTGGTGGAAGTGGTGGTGGGAGTGACGGTTGGGGTGGGGGTGCACCTTTGGAAAATTTGTTGACTAAAAAAAAAAAAAGGTCATCAAGTTTTCGAAATTCCAAATGGATCGTATGCCACGATTTTGGATCGTACACGACATGAAATTATCGTACGCGTACGATAATTATCGTACGAATGGGATCGCTGACAATGGTGCACACTTATTAGGCTCACGACTCGCTCTCGATATCGGCGACATTTATGACGTTAGCCGATCTCCGCAGCATGCAAATTCATACGTGTTACAATAAACTATGGTTTTCTAGAAATGTAAGAAGAGAAACAAAGAGATTGATTTTCGTTCTTTAATCTGAGTTACACATTCCAACAATATTTAAAACAGTATTTATAGAATTATATTCAGAAAATAATAATCTTTAAAAATAAATAAATCTTACAAATAAATGCGTTGGATTTACGACCGCTACACCACTGTCAGTATTTTGGGAATTTAATAAAACAAAATTAGAAAAAGATATCTTGAAATTTGAAATTTGTTATCTTGAAATAAAAAAATTTGCATTTGAAATAAAAAATTGTTATCTTGACTTGAAAAACCTATATATATAAGTGGATCAAATAAGTATTGGCACACCACAATTGTTGTAAATATTTATTTACAATACAATATTAAATTATTGAAGAATATTGCTGACACCATGTATGTCATTTTATGTCTTTTAATGTACACTAGTTGTCTACCAAAGTATATTACTTAATAATAATACTAGCAAAAATTATAAAGAAATAACAAAAATTTTATAGTCAAAAAAGTATTGGCACAATAACCTCTCTAATCGTAGATTTTCAGTTTCTCTTTTTCAGACATTTCTTATACCATTTCTAAGAACTCAAATGTAAATTAACATATTATTTTGGCTTTTGCGTTCGATACAAGTATTTAGTTTAAATATTTATTCAACATAGGAAACATGTTTGGAAAGACAAAAGAGCTGTCGACTGTGGTGCGAAATGAAATTATTTTTCTTCGTAAAAGGGGCGACAGTTATCGCCAAATTGGAAAAACTTTAAAAATTAGTTTTTTGAGTGTAAAAAATATAATAAAAAAATGTGTGTGGTTTGGCACTACTGAAAATAGACCACGGTCAGGCCAACCGAAAATTTTAACAATGAGGGAGCGGTGCGATATCATTAAACAAGTAGGAAAAAATCCATTTGTAAGTGCTCATAGATTGTCCGTTGATGTCGCAACACACTGGGGAAAGACAGTGAATCCAAAAACAATTCGAAAAGTTATACATTCAACTCACATATACGGCAAAACCGCGAGAAAGAAGCCGTTCATCAATGAAGTGAATAGACAAAAACGGCTTGTATTTACAAAAGTGTACGCATAGAATTTTTGAAAATAGAAACACAGCATTATACACATAGAATTATCCACATAGAATTTTGGAAAAATGTCATATTTTGTGATGAAAGTAAGTTTAATTTATTCGGATCAGATGGAAAGAAATGGATGGAAAATTGATGGAAAATCAGATGGAAGAGAGTACACTAGCCGAAACGATTTGACCGATTTTTATGAAATTTTGTGTATATATTCGGTAGGTTTGAGAATAGGACATAAACTATTTTTTATACCCCTAAGTGATAAGGGTGGTCCACAACAAAAATTTTTTATTTTAATTTTTTTATGATTTAGCATTAAAAAATATATACAACCCTAAATTTTAACCCTTCTACAACCAACCCCCATTTTTTAATAGCGATATTAGTACTTTAATAATTTTCAACCCTTGGTGGTCGATAACTTGATTATTTTTTTTTTTATTGTTATAATTAGTGATAGATATATAATTATAAATATATTAATTAGATAATAAAGTACAATGAATTAAAAAAATGGATGTTTGGTGTTTTGTTATTTTTATAGGCTGTCATCGTTCACAGCGCTCCATTCCTCTTTCAGTCATAGACTACATTCCCACATACAATAAATTACTTATTTTTTATTTGACTACCAAAATATTTACTAGAAATAATTTATATGGCAAAACAATGTTTGTTGGGTCAGCTAGTATTATATATATATATATATAGATACATACTATAAATACCTAAAATAACTTACAAGCAAAGTTAGTTACTTTTAATTACAAGTTTCACGATCTTATATAATACTCGTAATTAACTCATAATATTTATTCAGTATCGACTAAGGTGTTCTATTCGAAATGTTAAAAACACATTAGCTTTTTTTGTAAGAAATATCTTGGAAGTAGTAATTACGTTCTCGTGATTGTCACATCCTTAGTTAGGTTCTTTATATGGCTTATAAGAGCTAGCTTCTCGTTGGGATAATATCGGTTCTGGTATTATTGGGAATTACGTTTATCAAAAGACGGCATTAGTAAATGTAATCAAACTTCTCGATTGGAATATACGTCGAATAAACGAATTTTCTTTTTCCCTCTTCTTTTTTTTTCCTTTTATTCCAATTTGCTCTTATAATATTATTTTTGTTAGTCACTATAAAGATAATATTTTTAACTCTCTTTTTATCTTCTGGTTCCTTTATCAAACATTATTTTTCACGTCATTTTATAAAATCATCAATCTTAATTATGATAAAACACATGTGATCTCTTTTTTTATATTTTTCTTTTAGAATAAGCGGGAAAGTTTTTGTGTAGCAAAAGCAAGCTATTGTAAAATCGATGAGAAGTCGGATTTGACGTAAGCGGATAAACCGGACTGTTTCTCTCACGTCACCTCGCCATTTTCCTATTTGTCCTACGGTACTCCGGCTTAAATTATTACGCTCGCGGAGAGACTTGCTCTTTTAGTAAAGCGGCACACATTGGATCTCGCTAAGCTTCCAATTACCGCGTAGAATGCGAACGTGTATCGCGTTAGGAGAACTCTCACGTTAGTGGCCATTTCTATGTATAGAATACGCGAGGTCTCCAGGACAAACTTGGATCTAGTGGAAAGAGTAAATTGAAGGATGGTAATCGGACTCGTGCAGTTTTCCCTAATTCACCAAACCTCCGTTGCCCCTTTCTCATCACTTTGTGTATCTTCCAATCTTTCTCTCTCTTTCTCTCTTTCTCCCTTACACTCTCCCTTTCTCTTCTTCTCTTTCTATCAGCTTATCCTACTGCTTGGTACTAGCACGTTTGCCACGACACAAAATAATGAATAGTTCTCAAGTTTCCAGAATAAAAGAGAAAGAGTCACATTCCACGAAGACCATTGCAATCTTCCTTTCTCTTTCCCACTACCCTCAAAATATTCATTTTACCTACTGGAATTTCACCACTTATTTTACTTTGCTTTAACGATCTCACGTTATTAATAAACGTAACTCCCTGACGAATGATGAATGATAAAATGCACGAGAATACCTCAATGCAAACTCCTTTCCTTAATTGATAATTAAATTTAATAGCAATTGTTATTACATCTTTTGTATTACATACACCTACATGACAATTTAAGATCAAATTAAACAAATAGTGACAATGATATTATCATTATTGTCTGGATTTCGTTATAATTGTATGAAATAAATTGATTTTTTTTAAGGATTCTTTTGATTCAGTGTTTTTTTTCTGACGATTCATATATTACCTGCATTCTGCATTTTTCAAATAAATTTGTTTTTTCTATTTTATTTGTCTTAAGCAAAACTTGTTAAATTTAACTATTCAAATTTTCTATAACTAACTCTTTGAGTGCTATAGACGCATATATGCGTTCAGCAAAACTCTATCCGTTTGAATTTGGAACTAGCAATTAAGCATATACTAATGTATTTATTTCTAAATGTTCTTTATCTTAAATAAACTGTATCAATAATTTTCAAGAAAAAAATGTAGTAAACGTAACGGTGAACAGTTTTAAGAAACACTCACTGTATATTTGAATCAATTGATTATTTTCCACAGAACAATATGAATTTCACTTTTATCGCACTTGGAAGCTAATCACATTTTTTTTCTTTTTTTATTCAATCAATATAGTTCGCATAAGCAAAAAAAGTATTCCGTTACCAACTATCGCAACCGTTAAGTGCGTGCCGTTCACGCGGATTATTTTCGCCAGAAATATTCAATACTCGAATGTACAGAACTTAATCGTCGAGCCAGGTCGTTAAAAAATTGGATATTATAGTATTTTTTTCGCATTTTAACAAAAGTAACGGTTTAACAAGTATAACGGTTTTGTGTAACTACCGTTAACTGCAGGAAAAAATGATAGGAACATATTGAAGGCTGTCTCGAACGCTCGGTCTGCAAGATTTGATTGATAAAGCTTGTGCATCTATGAACTGAATTTAGTTTCTTTTTTTTCTTTTTCACGTGTATTTCTATTCCGTTGAAAAATTTACTTATCGCAATACGTTCTCGAATGAACACGTTCACGCATTCGTGAAAACAAAACAAGAGAAATTATTAATATTGAATAAAAGAAGGAATAAGAGTAAAAGAGAGAGAGAAAAAAAAGCAAAAAAGGAAAACCTATTGCAAATACGACGATAAAAATACCCGTTTAATTAATGAATCGATCAAATCTAACGATGGATATATATGTTAAATGGATTAGATTAAAAATATTAGTTATTACTAGGTGAAACTAAATTAACAAAAAGAACTGTGTTAACTGATAATATTTAGGAATAAAACATGATCTGATGATTACGAAAGCTAGTGATAAGAAAGATAACAGTTAAATTAAAATAATAAATAAAACACTTAAGATATAATGTATTTCTCTCTCTCTCTCTCTCTCTCTCTCTATATATATATATATATGTTCTAATATAAACGGAATAAAAAAAAACCCCATTTGATGTGATCTATCAAATACAATAATTGTATTCCACGACGATATCAAAAAATCTATAAAACGTTTACACGCTATTTTTTTATAAGAGAAAATAATTGTTAAAGTAGTAAAATTAAATGAAATATCTTCAGCGTAAGAATAAAGTTTGGAATATATTTTGAATGTTCTGTGTACTTTGTCATCGTGTTTTCGCGAAAAAGCCAATCTACTTGTTTAATACTCCAGAGGAATTCAACATATGTATGTATGCATGTGTATGTGTGTTGTATGTACATATGTATATATATATATATATATATATATGTACTTGTATTCGTGCTTGATTCAAACAAAAGCCACGACTTAGGATCGTTGCTCGAAAGTTCGGTCAAACGCGTAGGTATTTAGGTTGAAGGTGGGAGACATTAATAAATGGCAAACTACTACTACCGAAGCATATACCACCACCATCGTTCCGCAGGCCTGGTGTTCCATGGTGCACAATAGAAACGAGAAACAATGTGCACTCTGTTTGCGCCTGGTCTTATCCTTTTGCTTTCCTTGGAGCTTAGAATCCAACGGCAACCTACAGCTTGAGGCTCGGAAAAGCTGGATGTGTTTTTTGTCTCTGTATGTTTATTTGTGTGTGTGTATTTATTCGTGCGCTTGTGTTCATACACATTTCTGATCTCTTTTTATATATGTAATTAGTATCATATAAATGTGAGTTTTTGATCCTTTACATGAATTATTTCTGGTCGATACGATATATGTCCTTCGAATAATTAAAATTATCCTTTCTTGCAATTTTTTACCTACGAATAAAGAATTTATAAAAGTTATTAAATTATTTTCAACATATTCATTCTTCGTGCTAACATTTAGGAAAATTCAATGCGATTTTACTTGTTTAACTTGTTTAACTTTATCAAATCATTTACATCGGAATAACATTGGTTTAAAGTACCGAGAATTTTCACTGTTGGTTTTTAAAAAGAATCTCTATTATAAATAAAAAAGAAAGTTTCTTTCACATGATATTCCAAGCAAACCAAAACCATATTATTTGAAAGCACAGTAATTAATTAAACAAGAAGAACAAATATATTCACTTTGCGCATATTAATGATTCTCCGTTATTTTATTATTGTTTTTGTTGTTTCCATATTGGGTAGTATAGTAAAAGTAAGACATTTAATATAAAATAAAACGATAAAATTATAAAATACACAAAAAAGAAAGAATAACAAAATGAATACTTTCTATGAAAGTATTTAAGCCAGGACTCGTAGGAAATTCGCTTACTTTGGCGAGCTTTCTTTCTTTCTTTCTTTCTTCTCCTTATTTGAGCGTGGTGGTTGGTTGGCCAACCAAGTCGTTATTAAAGCACCGAATGGCTAGGAGGATACCGCGTCGTGCCGCGAATAAGAAATTAATTTTCTTTTCCTGTCTCTCAGTACCTTGAGAGAGACGAGAACTGGACCCTTTCGCGAAGCTAATCCAATCGCTAATAATAAGCGAGGAAGCCACTCAACTTTATAGTTACAAGCGTAAACTTCATCAGGAGGTTCCAATTACTTTTCACGGTAACTGCCGGCTAGCAGTTCTCACCTCCTACTCTTCGCCTTCCTCAACCAGTATCTCAACCTCCTTTCTCCTTTCTCCTTTCTCCTTTCTCCTTCCTCCTTCCTTCTCCGACATTTTTTCTTTTCCTTCTTCTCTTTCAGTCTCCTTCACTGCCCATCTTTCCTTTTTACATTCCACCCTTTTTCTCGTCTTGCCTCCTTCCATCTTTCTCTTTTCTTCATTTTCTGCGTTGCTCTTTAACCATCTCTATCTTTCTCTCTCTCTCTCTCTCTCTCTCTCTCTCTCTCTATATATATATATATATATATATATATATATATATATATATATATATATATATATGTCT
>NW_015148974.1:1012603-1026080 GCF_001465965.1 Polistes dominula | reverse complement strand
TATATATATATATATATATGTCTTGTTTTCTCTTTCTCTCCTTTCTTTTTTTTCTTCTTCCAGTTCCTTTTTCTCTTCTCTCTCATTTGGCTCCATCTTTCTCACTCAGGAAATGAAAGCCACTCTTATTGTACGACGTAACATTGCTGGAAGTATTGCCAGGGGCACTTGGAGCATGTCTCTGATCGTATGAGTCGTTCTTGGAATTTACTATCGTTCGAAGTTAATTTTGCTTACTAACAATGATTACGAATTTTTCAATATAATAAATGAGATTTTTAAGTAATTTAAAATATATTATACACATACGTATATCTCGATTTGATATATTGACAAAAAACCTTTCGAATGAAAAATTGACGAAGAAGTATTTAAAAAAATTTTGTATAAAGGTAACGTATGGATCTGCAAAAGTAGGTGATCGTCGTTGTCGAGATCAGTTCTTTTATATAGTTGAGTTTTACCACGTAAATTCGTTGCGTGTTAAGATAACATATAATTAAAATGACTCTTAGTTTTTTATTTATACGTCAGGTAGACACGACTTACTACAATCCGATTGTCAATAACGATCTATCGCGATACGTTTTTTTGTTTTATAAAAATGTTTATAGCGATGCTTGCTCTTTTACTTTTTCATTCACGTAATAGTCATTCAAAAAAAGAAAATAAACGGAAACTATTAAGCTTTTACTTAATTGTACTGTGGTTCTATGAAAAGCACGTATTACGTAAATACCTTGAAATATGTTCCCTACTCCGAAATAAAGTTCCGAGAAAAGTACGTAGGGAAGTGAACGAGATGGTGATAAGACAGGAACCGTAAGTATGTGTTGTATCAATTAAACCGGTGATCAATCATAATTTACTCGTCGAGCTAACACGAACGACCGATATTTAGTTACCTAGTATTAAGCATTTAAACAGGAGGTTCTCTCTGAGCAGGTGCTGTTGATAGCTTCAACCTGTGACACTGATCACTAATTTTTAAAACATATTTCAATGTGTGGTGAAAATGTCTGTCTTCAATAATTCTATCCTTTTTAGGATCGTTTTAGGACACGTCCTCTACTATTTGCTTTTGATACAATGAAAATTTCATTTTTAATAAAATCGATAGTCCGAAAAATGTTTAAAATATTACATACATTTCGAATGATCAGTTTGCAATAATAAAATAGTTCGACGTTTAAGAAAAAAAAAATGAGAATAGCCGATAAATGTAGAATATATTTTCGTGCTAGGAACATACTCGTTCACGATGATGGCACGTGCTTTAACTTTAGTAACAATGTTACTCTCAGCTCGTACTACGATTTACTATACTGCATAAAGTCCATAACGCTAACGTTGAAACACGACGGAGATAAAATGTCAACTTTTAGTGTTAATACTCACGATAATAGCCGAATGAAGACGAACGAGGACAGCGAGGTGAGCTTGTTATATCTACAGAATACTTTTACTTCGGATAAGAATATATTTTTTCCGTCATTCGGCTAACAGCCATTAGTTATAATATTGGCAAAGCAACGATGAAAAACGAGAGAATACATAGTTGGATCGTACCATAGTTCCATCGTTGGCATGTTTCGATGATATTTATCTGCTTCCCGTAACAAAGAAAAAAAAGGACAAGAAAATTTAGAACTATTTTGCTGTAAAATTAAAATACGTTATAAGTCGACATACAGTATGTGTTGTATTCTTGAAAAAGAAAAAAAGAGAAAAAGAAAAATCAATAGGCATTAACAAACAAAAAAGTCACATACATAAATTTTATTAGGTATCTTTTAACACGTAAAAAATATAACGCATCGAAAAGATATCAGAGACAATGAATCCACTTTCCACAGAACGCGTAGAGGATTTCTAAAGGCGTTCGGGGATTCTACGTTGTCATCTCGTAAAATCTCGGAAAATAGCAGCAATAACGGATGTTCCTCTCTCACGGGGGTACAGGCAATTTGTAGGAACGAAAGGGGAATTTACAGGCATCCTGTGAAAGGCTACAAATGTTCTTTGATTCTTCCCATTTCGTACAGCAGTTTTCATTTCCACACAATACCCCGGCATTGCGACGTTCGTTCGATTATTTTTACGAATCTTACTTTTAAATCTCGTTTCGAATAACGCCAAAAGAAGAAGAAACAGAGAATACGAGAAAAAGAGAAATATTATTCTTTTTCTAAATCTCTTATACCACTGATTGTTATTGTTTTACAAAATCCTTTTTTTATTTTTTCCTTTTTGTTTCATTTTTTGTTCCTCTTTGAAAAGATACGAGAGACAGGGAGAAAAAGGAAAAACAACAAAGAAGTCTTCGATTACTTTCTTTCTTTCTTTCTCTCTCTCTCTCTCTCTCTCTCTCTCTCTCTCTCTTTCTCTTTCGTATTTACAATTGATATTATCTCGTGGTAAATTTATCGATAACAATAGACCATCCATTTCTTTTTATATTACCTTTCCACAAACGTATAAGGACATTCGTTTGACTTTCACCAAAGAAACTCGCATCTCTTTGGCTCTCAATAAACGTCTCACCCTCGTTTCTCGTTCCTGTTTCTTATTCACCCCCTTATTTCGACGCCTCGTAACAGCCACAGGCAAAGAGAACGAGAAACGGAAAGAGACAAATGGAGGATGACAAGGACGTAAAGTAAGAGAGATAGAGAAGGAAAGAGAGCGAGAGAGAAAGAGAGATACTAAAGACGACAGTCAAGCTCGAAACTAAAACTAACTGTAACCCTCCCGTATAACTGTGTAACTACATTACAGCGTGCCACTTGTATAAATTAACTCGAATCTCAAGAAAGTAAGTGGCCGAAGAGCAAAGCGCTAGTTGACTTGCTAATGCTATTTACTATCTCCTGCGTACCGACGTAACACACCGTGCGCTTCTGGAAATTGTTCTTTAAAAGGACGAAAGGATGCCACCGCCCAATGCTATGGGCCGTCCCGGTTGTTCTAATTTTACAGCTGTTGCCGTTTCTACGTTCTTTTAAGCTGTCAGTTCTTCTTTTCTACTTTTTCAAAAACTTTTCTTTACTCTCTTCAATTTATTTTGGAAAAAAACAATTGTAAAATAAGATTAATTTATTACACGAATTAATGTTTAAAATACAATTATTTTATATTTTTTTCTTTTTTCTTTCACGAGGAGTGTGTCTATTATTTTACTAGCAAATCTTAATTATGATTGAACTGTTTGGATTTAGATGGTATACTTTTAATGTTGTGTGCTTTCTTGTTTCGAAAAAAATATTTTCGAACCATTTGGAAAGTCTGGTTTGGGAAAAATTAAGTTAACGATAACAATAGACACATATCGATATGATCTTTTAATCAATCAATAATCTTTAGTTCGAAAGAATATGAAATTTCTAATATTAGACACGTTTTGATGATTAACGGTATCATAAATATATTTATTTTTAAAGTGACATTGGTCTATTCTGGATCAAAATTAATTTTAATGGAATCAATTTGATATAAGAGATAATATCAAATATCATAATCCTATGAGAAATATGAGTGACTGGAAGAAATGGGAAGAAATTAAAACTTGTGAAATATTCTAATATTTAAAGTTTAATTTAAAAAAGGTAAATGTAGGAGTATAAAAGTAATATATACTATGTTAGAGTTATTTTAAATAATAAATTCATATCATCTAATATCTCAAAATGCATCTCAAAATTGTCTCGTGTATTAATGCTTATCGACCTTTTTGAAAACTGTCGAACGCATTTTATAAATATCTCGCAATATCAAAAAACAGATTAGCCCTCATTTTGAAAATAAACAACTCATTTAAAAAGTATGCTTGCTATAGGTAAACAAAAATATCTCGTTGTTTGTTCGTTCTCACGTATTTTATGACTGCCATCATTTTTCATTTATTTTTTGTTTGTAAAAAGACTCTCATTAAAGAAATACGAAACCCTTAAACTGTGAATCATGGTCGTAGTTCTTCAGTTAAAAAAAAAAGACGAATCTTGTCTCTAGCCGCGCCTTTCCCTCGCATTTAAATCGTTTCGGTTATAAATATGCAACGTCACTCGAGATATTTTACGCGTCCGGAAAACTTCTTCCTCGTTTTCTCTCTGATTCTCGAGAAATCGATTCGTTGAGATTTCGAGGTTCTATTCGTTTCTACGTTAAAAAGGAAGAAATGGAGAAAGAGGGAGATGATATCGAACAGCTAGACGAATTTAAAATGCCTATTTAAAATTCTTCCTTTTCAAAGAAAAAGAACCACCTAGAATAATCTAGATTGTATGCGTTGATTACGTTTGTATGTATATGAATGCGATCGATAAAAGGATTTAGAATGAACGAATCTGTTCATATATATGTGGATCATTCCACGAAAAAAAATCATTTTTACATTTAAAGTAATCGTAAGCGGTCGAATTTTTAATAAATTCAAATTTTCAGATATTGTTCGCGTTTTTATGAAATAATTGACCAAAATCTTCATTTTGCCTTTGTCTCATTTAACTGGACGATGGATAATTCTTCTGGATAAATCTTCCAAATTGCAATTATCAGAAAAGTTTACTTACAATTACTTCGAAAAGCAATTATGATCCTGGCTGTTCACTTAAAATATTATCCTCATAAACGACATAGTCAATGTCTCAAATACAAATATAATATTAAAAAAATTTGGATACAGTACTTATTTAGGCCAATTTTATATCATCCTGTAAGGTGGTAAAATAATTTTTACAGATGGTTTAATTATTTGCAATATTTTGGTCATAATTCGTACTATATTTATTATTAATTTATCCTAATCTGTAAGATTGTTTTCAACACATTAGAAAAAGTAAGATGAAAGATAAATAAAAGATAGAGGTTTATCGTATGCAGTACCTGATATGGTTCACGTCTCCAAAGTTCTTTTTACATTTCTAGGGTTTATCTTGGAAACTTCGGATGTATTTACTCGACAAGCTTTGTTTGCGAGATAAAGTTTCACAAGTGCCACAATGCTTTCCGTCGAGCAAGTTTCTTGACTTCTTGAACGAAAGTACATAACCAAACTACCCACGCGAAGATTGGCTCGATGCTTTTATTAACAAAATATGAGGAGAGATAATTTAATAATATCCGTATTACATCGTCTAGGAACAATGAAGGAGTAAATATGAGAAGTACAGGAAACAAAATGAAACAACTTTCTAAACGTAACTAATTGTAAGTTTTATTAATACTTATACGTTATGTTTATGACGTTTTTTTTTTTTTTAAGAGTTATACGAAAAGTAACTAAGAACATAACATCCTCATATTGAATTAAATTTTTCTAGAAAACTTTCGATAAAATCGACTCGATTATTTCCTCATTTTTTATCCTTTAAACATCTAAATGATTTAAGCGACGATAAAAAAGGGGATGTATAATATAAAGTTAGCCGATTAGTACATAGTACGATTACTGGCTACTTTAACACGTTAACTGCCGTGTCACCCGTATTCGGGTGACAGCAAAAGTTCTCATCAGGCCACGTCACCCGTATTCGGGTGACAGCAAGAGTTCTCATCAGGCCACGTCGGGTGACTCCTTCCAAAGGATTTCCGAACATATTTAGATAAATATGTGACAGGAGATAATAATACTGTTGAATTTTTTTAAAAATCGTTTATTAACAAAATTATTTACAGTGCAAAATATTGAAGCATTCACTGCAAAGTTGCGGTTGACCAGGGCAGCTTGGACAAAAAGTAGCGGGTTTTCTGAGATTTGCTCGTGCCTTTGATCGTTCCAGTTCTTCTCTTTTATTTGCGTAACACCGCTTGCATGCGCGTCTAAGGCTTTTCCCCAAATTATTTCTGCGAACGGCGATGCAATGCGTATTTCGTCGAACAGAAGGCAGTGTTAAATCTTCACTCAGTCCTAGTAACTTTGCAGCAATCAGTTCTCTGAATCGTCTAATATTTACAGTTTTCTTTGTCGCAATTTTNTGCGGTAGCAGAGCACGCATCTTACAGTGGCACGGGTGGCCTGACGGGGATTTTGTTGTAAACACGCGTGGCAGTCAACGTGTTAAATCAATAAACGTGAATACTACCTAGTAGTTGGCTTATATCTTACAAATTTAATCGCACGTTTATCGTTGCTTGCTTAGATATACTTTCTTTACTATGTCTATAGTTAACCTCGAAAATAAACTAAAATTATCATAACAATGCCCTATTGAAATAAATATTCATAGTTACATGGTCACGACAAGTGTACATATGTTACATGTGTGTCATAAATTTAATACAAAATAGATACAAAATTAATTCCGTAGATAATGAGTATTGACAAAATTTATATGCATGGTATAAAAAATAAATTCATTAAATATATTATTTTATAAATAAAGATTTAGGTATTATTATTTATTTTAATATAAACTTTTATTTTTATCGAAATATACGTATCAGATATAAAACCTCATTGGCATCTTCCTAATATTAAGTTGAGATCACTCAACGTTCTCGAGTTTAAAGAATGAAAAATGTAAAGTGCTGGGGGTAAAAGAGCTGTTCCTGATAAAGGAAAGGCTTTGTCAGGACTAGATAAAAGTTATCTATCTATCCTCGTCTCTCTCTCTAACTTGAAGTTCTCTTCGTTACCGCGACGACGTATTTAGCAGATCGTCGCTTAATATGAAGCTTTGCGAACACAGGAATATGTAAATCCGTTGGAACAAGAAAGAGACCATGATCGTTAAATTTCACTCCCTTCTCTCTTACATACACACACCCACACTTTCATGTACAAATATACAGGAGAAAAACTGCGCTCGCTTTGCCGTTGTGTTACCACAGATTGCCACGATGCGAGCGACAGTGCTTAACTTTTCGTTCGAGCGAGAACTTCAATCAAAACTTTTCTTAACATCGACGTATGTACACAGCGCGACCTTATTTCTTCAAACTTGACTTCTGTATCCTTAGTCTTCCATTTTAGCTCTCTCACTCACTCTTTATCTCTCTCTCTCTCTCTCTCTTTCTTTCCTTTCCTCTTCTTTTCTACTTTCATCAACATTTTTCAGGACGATTTCTTTTTCTCTTTTCTTCTGTTAATCTTTTTTTCTTTTTCTATTTCCTTTCAACATCTTTCTCAACAAAATTCCACGTTTTTAGCTACGCTTTTTATCATTATTTTCTTTGATTTTTTTCTCTTCTTTTCCATCTCCAGCACAACCCTATCTCTCTTTTTCTTTCTCTATTTTTATCAACATTATCCAAAATAATTTTTCGTCTACTTGTTTCTCTATTCTTTTCTATTTCCCTTCAACATCTTTCTCAACAAAATTCAACATTTTTAGTCACATTTTTCATCGGAATTCTCTCTCTCTCTCTCTCTCTCTCTCTCTCTCTCTATCTCTTTCCATTATTTTCTCATTTTCTCATCTTATTCTCGTACTTTTTGAAGTTTCACGAGAAAAAATAAGGAAGCGGGATACCGACATGCAACGAACGAAGTAAAATGTTCAACTTTAAACGAAAGTATCCAGTACTACATCCTGGATGAATTTCTTGGACACAGCTTCAACGATGGACTCGTAAAAATTGATCGCCGACCCTCGTAAAAAAGAAAATCTTGCGTGCAAGCACCGACCAATCGCTACGGTTGACTAACTCTATCCTTTCTATAATTCTATTTACAAGCTTTAGTGTATTTATATGTTTGATATTATTATATACATATAATGTTTATAGATAACTTCTAATCGTTCAAAACGTTAAAAATTTGAATATCGAATAATCTGAAATTTTATGCAATTTAATTTGTAATAAACGTAAATTGAAAAATTACTTTTTCCCGTTTACTAATCATTTCTTCATAAAAAGCATCGATAGTATGAGTTTATGAAAGTATTAATAAAAAATATACTTTAACAAAACCCGATGTATCCGATTAAAAATTTGTTTGACTGGTAAAAAATTCAGAAATTATTATAAATGTTAATTAATGATTTTTCACTGAACATAAAAGATATAATTTATGCATAATAATTATAAATGTAGATATAAGCCGAAGAGAAATAAGTATTGCAAATTTCCTCTTTTTTCTTATTTAAACCACAATTTCTATATGATTGTGATAAAACCACATATAATATATTGATACAAAATTTTCTTCTTTTCTTTTCAGGTCTCCTTTTAAAATCGATTTTCTTAGCCTCTTTCAAAGAAGATACTTTTAGAAGAAATAGCGTTTCATCAAACGGTTATAGAAAAGTTGCAAAGCGATGAACGATATTTGTAGAAAACAAGAAAATATCGAATTAAAGGAAGAGGTTATAAAAAAAGAAATTATAGGTTTTATTTTATTTCCGTGACTTAATTAATTATCACGGAATTAATGTTTCAAAAAATTGCCAAATTTTAACGCAAATATGAAAATATTATTTTTAATGGCATTTTATTAATATTTTAATTTTACTAGTACTCGCGATTAATTCTCATTATTCCTTATACCCATTATTTCTAGTTCATCAAGAATGAACTTGGACTTTAATTACTAAAATAAATAGATAATACTACAATAGAATATATAATATTTTATTATTAGAATTTTGTTTCTTTTCAAGGGCGCTCGAAGTAGTTCGGAGAATTGTTCGATGGATTGAAATCATAGCACCAGGGAATTTGATTACATTTGATATTGGTAACGTGATAGAAACAATTCACGTTCGTACCTTTTTTATTCCTATTGAAGAATCTTTTTTATGCTTTTTTTTTTTTTTTTTTGCTCTCTCTCTTTCTCTGGATACGCTCGAATGAACGATGTTTCTGACTCGTTTTGTTTTTTTTTTTTTTTTTTTTTTATTGCTCACATTCCTTTCGTATGTTCGGAAAAAAGGGTGAATTTCTAATTGAGATGTATACTATATAGGAATCGTAAAACGCCAATAGGATAGTTTAATATATCAAGATATTAGGAAAATAATCTTTCAAAAAATCTACAATCATAAAATATTTATTATAAGCTCTTGAGAACGATTACTAAAATAGCAAAACGATTACGTTCAAGGTGGAAGAATAAAAGCGCGCGAGCTGTAATTACGTTCCTATGGTATCACCACAAGACGCTATTTTCTATGCACCGCGTTTTCAGTATGAAACTATAGAACGTGGTTTATATAGAACGAACGGATGAACGAACGAAAGAACGGCTAGATAATTTAACGTTCGTAATCGTTTTACCGCACCATATCGATCACACACAGTACTATGAGGTTATAAATAATATATACTTCTCCGCATGTAATGAGTAGTTCAGCAGGTAAGAACAGCTTTTACTCGGTGTTCCTAGGTCTCTAGTATGAACTCGTCAATTATTAGAATGACCTACACCTATCGACGTATGCCATGAAACTCTTTTTACGCAATTTTTCTGTCGACGCATATAGTTCCTAGATCTTGGCGCCATTCGACAGGACTCAACAAGAATTTTTATAATTTTATAATATAATGTCTTTCGTAAAATTTAAGAGATAAATAGAGAAATTCGAGATATTAAAAGAAAAAATTCATAAAATATTTAATTAAAAAAGTAAGTTTTCATAATAAATTATAATTTTTTAGAGACCTCATAATTAATTTATTTATTTAAAAATACATAATATACTATAATAGTTATATGAGCCGTTTATTTTGAAAGTGGTTGAACTCCATTTATGTTCGAATAGAGATATTGAAGGGTTTGCGTTTCAATGCAATTAAAAATATACATATAGAATACCAATGAGTCATACTACTTAATTGTATCTAAAGGAGTTGAGTTAAATTTATAATTCTTATTTAAATAATGGCAATTATTAAGTGAATAATATGTGTTTTCTTAACAAGAATGGAGTTAGATTACTTTCAAGTTTAACAACCAGATTCTATATAAAATTTGAAGGAGCCCAAGTCCATTCAACATATGTTAAGATTCCTCAAATTAAAAAAACAATACTTAATTTATTTTATATATCTTTCGAACACTTCAGAAACATAATTTATGTGATTAAAAAAATTTTTTAACTACATAAATTCCTTTATATACGCATGTGTGCAACAGTAATAATATTCCTAATAAAGAGAATTTTATTAGATTATAAAGTTCTAATTTTGGCATTTTTTTCATTCTAATGTAATTATTTTATTACTCCTGCGTAGTGATGACTCCGAGGGTTAAATTGTTCTGTAATGTAAGTAGAGTGTATTAAAATATTAAAATCATTGTTACAAAATCGATGCAAGTGTCTATTGTTTTCTAAAATCTAAGAATWTATTATCTATGTACCGTCCTCTTCGAAATCCACCATTGAACTAAGTCATTGTCCTCTATAAAAGTTTTTTTATTCAATGTTGTTTATATGACTTTCTGAACGTTGCACATGTGTACAACGGTTATAATACTCCTAATAAAGAGAATATAAGATTATAACGCGTTATGATTTAAATTTTAAAAGATAAAAACAATTTACTGTTCACCTACATTTTGTGTGTGTAGAAGGTATTTAAAGAAATTATGATATTGTGGTTGTATATATAAACGGCCCATATATTTGATATATTGGCAAAAATTAGAACAAAGCTAAGACATCTATGAACGTGTAAAACAATTAGTATAAGTTCTGTTTACATTTATTGTTTCGTAAAAAATACAGTTATTTCACGCTCGGTAGATAATGATGTGTTAAAAAAAACAGTTAATATACTAGTAAATAAAAAAATGTAAAAAAACTAATACAAATGTATATTACCTGACTTTTTCTTTTGCTACGCAAAGAAAATCGATTCATAATGTTTCAGTAGAATAAAGAAAGTCAGGGTATAATCTACCAGATTGGATAGAAAATAAAACCAATCGTAATCTCACGTTCTTAACGTTACGACTGAGGTTAGTTACCAAAAAATACTTAAGACAATCGTCTGGAAGACTTTTAACTAGGGTCGTCTCGAATTTCCATGAGACGGTTTTTCTTATCAAGTCAATTTAGTTTTTCTGCGAGTGGTATGTTCGCATTGCCTCGGAGGGGGGGGGGTTAACCGATTTTGGCTGTTGATTCGACCATAACATGGATGGACTTTTGGAAAAGAAGAAATGAGATCAAGTAGCTTGCAAGATGACTCGTCGAATCGTTTCACGAAATTACCTTTTGCGAAAGGGGGATTCGTCGGTGGGAAATGATTTTTCACGAAGGCTTTGGATCGGGAACGTGGCACGATCGGTTCTTGCGGTTACAGAGGGAATAATGGTTATAATCGGAATTAAAGTGGTCGTTATTGGAAGAGCTATGCGTCTTATACCTGCGTTCATTCATGGGGAATAATCGTTCGCGATGAACAATCGCTGCTGTTGAAAGGGACAACTTGTTCAAATTATTAATCCATTCGATTAGAAATTCCCGAACAAAGCGTACGAGGATAATTGCAATTTAGAAGATTATGCGTCCTAATGCGCGTTATCTTCTTTCCCTTTTTTTTTTTAACAAAGAAAAATCTAATATTTTTTTTAGAAGAGAATGTTAACTCGACTTCTTTAATAATTCACTTTGAACATCTTCAATGGTTTATACATTTTCATAATCAAGATACATGTATATATACACTTTGTGGGATAAAAATTCTCTATAATCCAATCTTCTTTGATAAATATAAAATTCCTTTCGCAAATTCATTATAAATATTAATTACAAACTCAAAAATTATGAACTCATGATAAAATATTATGATTATAACGCTTTTCTTATCGAAAAGACTTCATTTCCATCTAAATGATACATTTTTTAGTAAAGAATAATATAAAAATAATAATATTCATAAAAATAAACGCGTAAATAAATTGACGCAAGTATTATTTATTTGTTGCTGGAATTTATGAAAACCTACAAGAGTCTTTTTGACCTAAAAAATCATTTAACTTTGTTCTACCGATAATTTTGTCTACTTACCATAGAACGTAATATTTGGTTGCTAAACATTATTTATAAATTACAAACTTTAATAGTAATTTTAAACAATCTTTCATTGCATGTGTGTGAATTTCGTTAGAAGTTAGATTAAACAAAGTAAAGAGACATTTAAAGGATAAACTTCACACAAGGGAAAACAGGAATTGTAATTTTCGCATAGACAATGAAACAATAGTGCATGATACATTAGTGGATCGCAGTTGGTACAAGGACTAGATAAAGATTTCTAGGATTATGTTTGTATGGATTGTAAGTACATAGCTTATTTGTAGTTCAAAAGGATACATTGCTTTGGCGAAATTAGAAGAGGAAGAAGGGAGGACCAGGACAAGAGGATGGAGGGCGGGTGGAGGAAGGAGGGGAGGGGGTGGGGTCTAGGAGGAGGAGGAGGAGGAGGAGGAAGAGAAGAGTAGGTCGCCTTAACAGCTTTAGAGGCACGAATGGTGCTTAGAATAATAGCTTGAGCCGATCTGTCCTGCCCTGTGTTATCCAATTACCCAGAGACCAGGATCTCTCTACATGTATGCAAAACGCTGTAACGTCTAGGGATCTACAGCAAATGCTCGAATTACTGCATTTCATCCAACAGGATTCTCTGCCTGTCTCATTCTCCTGCTAGCACATTCTATAATTATGTAAGATACTAATATGCATGCAATGATCTGTTTCCAGTTCTCAGAACCCCAAATGTCTTTGTCATAAGGAAGTTTGATAATACAATTTCAAAAAACAAAAACAACACAACAACAATAACAACAATAACAACAAGAACAACAACAAGAACAACAACAAGAACAACAACAACAATAACAATAAAAACAACAAGAACAACAACAACAACAACAACAACAACAACAATAACAACAATGAATAGCGTTATGAAATAAAAATCATTCTAATCACCCTAATAACTTTAATATAATTATTATTATCATAATATATTAAAATAAAATATATATATTTATTTTTATATTTGCAATGAAATGTTCACTTACCTTCTTTGATATCCTCTTTAAAAGAAATCCGATGAATATTCTTATTTCATAACTGAAAAGAAAATGCGTCTGAAACGTTTTCAACATTGATGTGAAATATATTTATAATAGTTGTTATTTATCTTAAAAAAAAAAAAAGAAAAACAAAATAGAAAATTTAAAAAAAGAGCAACATTAGTGTTCCGTTTCATTCACTGAAATATCTAGACTACTAATATCTATAGGAGGACGGATGGCGAATATATAGTACAAACAAGGAACAATGAAATCTCTCTTTTGGGTACGGTACAGAGGGTGGATATGAGATCCTCTACTGGAAGAAGAGGTAAATGGATGGTAAAAGTGCACGTTCTAACAATAAGAGAAAATTCGAGTCACGCACACGAGAAATTTCACCGACTCGTTTCGTTGAGTTCCTCTATACCTTAATAAAGAGAGAGAGACAGAGAAAAAGAGAGAGAGAAAGAGAGAGAGAGAGAAAGAGAGAGAGAGAAAGAGAGAGAGAGA
>NW_015148974.1:987488-1011792 GCF_001465965.1 Polistes dominula | reverse complement strand
TATATATACATATAAGTTGTATGTATGTATGTGTGTGTATGTCTGTGTATGTGTACACATATATACATGCTTCTCTCCTCGACTGAAACTACATTTTTCCCTCTTTTTTTTCTTAACCTACAATTATGTTTAGCGACGTAACACGAAATAATGAGTATGTTTTAGCTGAAAAATATTTGACGAATATTTTCGAGAACACAGAGAAAGTGAATTGACCAAAAAATTTCACTGATATATTTAAATCTGAACGACCAAAAGTCAACGTTCCCGCCATAACGATTTTGACTTATATCTCCTTACATTCTTCTGTGAATGAAGTTATGTACAATCAACATTTGAAGAAAATCCAATGAAGTCGTTAGAAATGATCAACATAAACAATAATATATCAAAAAAGGATTCTTTTATCGTTGTTTTTCTTCTTCTTCTACTTATTCTTCTTATGATTCTTCTTCTTCTCCTCTCTCTTTAATATCTTCATCTTCCTCTTATATCATTAAATGTTTATTTGTCTATATCTTTTCCTCTTCTTTTTTTTTATAACATACACGTATAATCCTATACTGTGGATCGTAAAAATATTTGGCACTTTTTAAAATTGAAACACTTGTTCTAAATCGAAGAAATTGTGCTCTAAATTGTAAACAACAAATAGATATATTCAATTATATTATTTAATAGTTTGGAAAGATTAAACAGTGTTAAATAATTGTTAATAGATTATTAAATGAATAATTATTACAAATTCAGAACTTTTTCGTTCGATTTAGGCAGTGTCGATCAATTAGAAAAATTGTCCAATCATTTCAATGATACACTTCGTTTACACGTGCTATTACTATGAGAAGAGAAAAAGTAAAAAAAAATTGAAGAAAGAAGAATAAAGAAAGAAAGAAGGAAAGGAAAAAGAAGAAGAAATGAAAGAATTAATGAGAAAGTAAGATAGACGGGCACTCTCTTATTATATACAGCTCTCTTGTATTCGATTCGAGCGCGTCACCACTTCTGGTTGATGAAATTTCCCCTGAGCAGAAATTGACGAAGAGACCGGCCTCTGCGGCATCGACGATAAACATTTGCTCGTCCTTTGAAGGCTGTAATACACCTGAAAGCAACGCGAATGATATTTTTTCAACGTTGTAATTGTCATTGTCATTTTCGTCTTCGTCTTCGTCTTCGTCTTCGTCTTCGTTTTTGTCTTCGTTTTTGTCTTCGTCTTCCATATATATATATATTTAATATATATAATTTTTAATATATAATATATTTTTAATATATTAAATAATTTATTATTTTATTATAATATATTAGTAATATATTATTATATGTAGAATGAAAGCAAAAAAGCTGCGCACCAATCGAATGAATCAATTAGTTGAAATTATCAATTACCTAAAGGATTTAATTATAAAGGTAACTTATGATCGTTTTGCCCGATATCTTCGTAGTTAATCATATCATCCATTATCGTGTTAGTAGCAGCCATGCATAACCATATACCGAATATTATATAAGATATAAAATATATTTATATATGTAAATATTTAAGAGATATATTATAATAAAAAATATATAATATGTTTGAAAATAAAAGTGAAAGCAAGCGAGATAAAGTAACGAAATTAAAATGAAAAATTAGAAAGTAGCATAAAGCGAAAGATTTGAAAGATATTTTTGTAGTTTATTAAAGCGAAAACGAAATTGTAATTAACGTTAAATTAAATAATTATCACATATTAGATATGATCGCATATCATAACTATAATACGTACAATTAAAGTGAGATATCTATCTTTTTAAATGATATCAATCGATCGAAAATACAATTTTGATATTAAAATTATTCGAAATCACCTAAGGCAATCACCTTTAGGGCAGATACAAAAGTCGGCTTCAAGAGGAGTTATGCGCATCGGGACTGGCCTCCTCCTCGAATTATCGAGAAAACTTCAAGGCAATTAAACTTACGAAGGTACAGATAACCCAAGACTCCGCTAAACCGGAAAAGTTAAAGTGGAAGACTGCCGCATATTAAAGCGAGTGAACTTACCCTCCTGTGACCCACCTCCCACCCCGTCATTCTTTCTTTTTCTCTCTTATTCTCAGACTTTTATCCTTGTTTCTTCCTTCCCCGTTTTACCTTCATCGTCTTCCACCGAAACTCCAAATCTTTAAAAGAAGCTCATTCGTTTAGTCAAGGACACTTAAAGTACCGTCCTACGCTACTCGAGCACTTAAAAGTACGGAGAAAATAGATTAAAAATCACACTATCCCTTAATTTCAATCCTAAATTCGAATCTTTTATCATTTCACCGTTACATTTCTTAATAATTTATTTATTATTTTCGTTTATTTTGAAAATTATATAATCTTACTATAATCGCACGTATATCATATTACTATATTACATATATTTCTATATTAATGTTTAGGTATCTAAAAAAATTAATTGTAGATTATAAGTTACGATAAAAAAAATACCGATTATATATTCATAAACTATGTAATTATTGTGTTAGTGTTAGCCATGCATAACCATATATACCGAATATTATTGGTCAATGCGTAGAAGAAAAAAAAAAGAAATAGAAAAAGAAAGTAAAAAAAATAAAAGTATACGAAGTTTAAGAAGCAAGCTGATCACTCACATTTTGGTTATTACGTTGGTTGTAGGCTTCCATAGCCATCTGTTTAAAATCCGCCATGGTTGGCTGATGGCTAAAAATTGTCTGATGTGGGACATGATTATGCGAATAATTTATGGCGGATGTTGAAAGACAATCGGCGAGTACAGGATCCGATGGTAGATCCAAACCGTGCTGAACGATCGGCCTTTTCTCAGGCGATGTAGCTTCGTCCGTGACTCGATCCTTTTTTCTTCGTTGAGGTGGTGTCTTGTAGACGGGCGTATACGTTAAGGGTCTTCTTTCTACGAACAGATTTTAGGAAGCCATGTTGAGCCCACGTTAAGTCAATTAGATCGTTTAAATCAAGATGGGTAAATTAAGCTTCTGTGTTTCTTATTTTTATTTTTTTTTTTTACTTTTACTTTCTTTTTATCGTTTCCGTTATTACAGATTTTATCCGATACGAGAGTAAGCTAATTATAAATATAAGAAAGAAAGATAAAAAAATGTGAAATAAAAGAAACCATGGAAAATTGAATAGATTTTCTTTGATAAGATAGAAAATAATCAATTTATATTTTAATTTACAATTATAAAAGAAAGGTAGATTAATGAACACGAGCTTGTTTCAACAAGCTATGAATCATTGTCTTTAGTGAGAAGGTTAAATTGAAGATTCTTCGCTTTACTTAAGAGTTATCTACCTTCTTTCGTGTTCTTTTGACTGTTAATATGCGAGAGTGTTCAGGAATTAGGAGTGCTACGATAAAAGATTTAAAAAAATGTCTACTCAGTTCTCTGGAAAAGTCGAAAGGTCTTACTCGCTGATAAAGTAACGGTATTCCTAGGCAAAGCTTTTCAACTCTAAGCCGAACAGCGCTGTACTTAAAGTCAATTTAATATTTAACGCGTGTACTATCAGCCACTTCTGTGAATCATGTATTTTTTCTACTGTTCAAGAGACTCTTGAAACTCTTTTAAAAAACCCATTTATATTCTTACAGAAGTATTCAAATGTCTTGTTATTCAATTTCAAGTGGTATTGAATTCCATTGATAAAACACACTTTGAAAAAAATATATATATATATAAAACTCTTTTTTCTAATAATATTTTTAAAAAATACCTTTTGTAACGAATTAGTCACTGGACTAGTTAGCGAAATTCGTTCGATTATTAGAACTTCGAACAATATTCATTTTTTTTTAACGTTGTAAGTTGTATGAAATGTTAACAATTTCCGTGTTAAAACTTTAATGCATCTTTTATAAATTTAACAATTACGTAAAATCATTAATAAAAACATATTTGCAAAATGAAGAAAAATTCTTAAATTGTGATTACCGATTTAATAGATTTAATTTATAAGTCAATCTTCGATGAATTTGATTACCTTTTAAAATTCTATCTATCTATAATTCAACTCTCTATATAAAGCTTCAAAGTGTTAACACTCTTTTTTTATTAGCTTGTGTATGATAAATAAATAGGGAAAGAAAAGTGAGGCAAAGGTGAAGAAAAGTTAGGTCGTTCCTTTACCATATTCGTTAGGTATGATGTCCGGATCGATGTCATCGACCGCCTGCTTGGTCTGAGGGTGCACCGGGGTGGTTGCACCTGCATTAGGTGGCTCGCACACGATCGGAGCGTGCTTTGGACTTCCGGCACGGTCGTTCGAATGCTTCCGGTAGAGCGCTGCCACGATACCAACTACAGCCATGACCAAAAGGGCCGCCGTAGCTATCAGACCCAGTAGCAATGGACTCAGCATCGATGCATCCGTGTTGCCTGTCGTAACAGCAACGGAAAATACTCGATCAACCGAAACTTGTATCGATCTTCTCACTACCCTTCCACTTTTATCTCTATAAACTATCCCTTTTCTTTCATTTCCTTCTTCCACTCTCTTCTGTTCACTGTTTTTTACAGTTTATCCTATTTACATTACTCCTACAAGATAAATTTGTTAGATAATATTATATAAACAAATGTTCCACAAAATAATAGTCGTCTAATACAGATTATTACTTTAAATAATTTAATAATTCTGTAAATTAGATACTTTTAAAAAAGCTTCTTGACAAAAACAAATTAATCCAGTTATATAACATAATAACTTTGATATTACGTAAATTTGGAAAAAAAAAAATAATATTATACAGCTTTTCGTAATCGACATTCTTACCGATCGGATGTATTTTATAATTTTTAAGTGATACGGTAGACCATTGGTCAGTTGAGAAATTAGCTTGTATCGCTATACGTCATTCTTGATAATATCTATTCTAAATTCTTTTTTCTTTTTTTTTTTCTTTTTTTTCCTCGTTCTATCTCTCACGTCGAGCTTCTCAGAGCTTCGCGTTTTCGGTTCCAATGCTTTAACGTTCGATCTTCCTTTGTTCGCGAAAACGAAAGCACACGGATGAAAGATACCCTACAACTTTCCTATTATTGACATGCGACGATGTGTAATACAAAGAGAGAGTCTGCCGTTGAATGATAGATCTAAAAGCGATCATTGCACTGAGCACATGCTGAATCATGTGTATAAGCTGACTTTTTCTTTACTCCCCCTCAATTCCTCTCTTTCTCTCACTATTTTCATTTCTATCTATCTATCTTTCTCGTTTTTCTTTTGAATGGTACTTTGAAAACTTTTGAGTTCGATTTGAAAAGCGAAATTCTCTTTTTCCAATAATAATGCCCGAACGATTCGGACAAATAGATATTTCAGAAGGAAATAATTATGAAATCATATTTTCAATTCCTTTGATATGCTCTCGTAATTTACGGCTCAACAGAACACCCGATCCTAAAGTTTTAAAAGAATTAAATTTTTTTCTCATTTATGAGAGAAAGAGAGAAAGAGAGAGAGAGAGACAAGATCTATTCTTTTTATCCTATTTTTATTCTCTTTTAAAATCTGCATCCATCTTATTTAACAATTGTTCATTAAAAATTTGAAAAAGAATATTATTGTTAATCCTTCTAACTGCTAGTTGAAACCAACAAAAGGCTATTTTTAATCCGGTTTAAAGTTGTTTTTTTAATATGTTCACTTATTTGTTCTTTTATTCTTCCCCTTTCTCTATTTATCATGAAGACCTAAATGCGTTTTCATTACAGTAGTATGAACATATGTATCTATGTACGTACGTGCCTTTCACATCCAGATAACGTAGAGATATGGAAGTTACATCTCTCTCTCTCTCTCTCTCTCTCTCTCTCTCTCTCTCTATCTCTATCTCTTTCTCACACACTCGAATGTTACACTCGTCGTCTCACTGAAGCATGCGACAAACTCGCCCATCAATATCACCGAGGTCAGCTTAATAAGCAGGACCATAATTAACGAAGGTATGTCTATAATGGTGCTATTACCGTTCACCTGGTTTGCGTGTATAAATAGAGATGCGCGATCCTGTTACAATGTGTATCTACGTGGTACCATACTCTATGTATTTCTACGAGCTCCATTATACATGTAGAACAATTTACACGACTTAACGTTACATAATGATCTCCGCAAAATTGTTCTCGGAAAGAGAAGAAAGGAAAAAAAAGAAAAAAATAAAAAAGAAATGAAAAAAAACCACTCAACAGAACGAAAAAATGTCTACCGCAGAATTTACGTTACACATAGTAACTTTTCATTTTCTCGTAATACCGATAAATAAAAACGCGAACACAACAATATCGTTGGGAGAAAAAAATGATAGATACATATAACGTGTTTATAACAATGAAATATGAGGAAGTAGTACTCGGTTGCAGTAAAATATCAACGTTACAATTTTTGTATAGAAAAGTGTTTCTAATTTTCTATCTTCACACTTTGCGTTAGAATTACAAGAGAGAAAGAGAGAGAGAGAAAAAAAGAGTCAGAGAGAGTAAGAGGATTATTCCACGAAATGAAATGAATAACAATGCATGAAAACAGAAACATATAATTTCACATGGATTATTTCCTGTGCATTTCCTAATTAATTTTATCTCAATCAGTTTACGGGTTCAAAACTTTAAGCGACCCACAATTAAAATTTATTGCATACAATGCGTATTAATAGTTACATGTAAAACAAACGCCGCTAAGTTGCTATAATGCATCTATACAAGCTAAATGCTAATAATTACAACGATTCGCTATTGTGAGAAGAATATATGTGTATATACTAGTCATCTAATCTCACATTACGACCATTAACCCGATCGTAAATATCATGTTGGTAAAAAGTAAAAAAGGCTATAAATGTTTCAACGAAATTTACAACAGCATTCAAGCCGGTAATTCATAATTATTGGTACAATTTACAACTTACGACGATGCTTGGATATATTCGAAGTTAACGACGGGCAAGAATCCAAACTCGTGAATTTGCATTAAAGGTATTTATTCGATGACTCAGCGATCGTACTTATACCGATATACATACATATACCTACACATACACGTACACATGTATACGACAATCCGCCAAATCGTTGTTCCCTACCATTGGCAAAACTTACAGAAATGAGCCAATGCACAGAGAGTCGAAGTTCGATCTGGAATTAGAATTATGACGGTTAAGTGATCTTTGTTTTTTTTTCTCTTTCTTTCTTGAATTCGATCAGACATAACATCTTGTAGATATTGGTTTCATCTACTTTATACTGAAACTTTATGATCTTATATTATTACTATTACAATTGGAGTTGAAACTGAAAGAAATAATGATGCAGCAACAACGGAAACGGGCACGTGTACTACTGTCTCGACTATTTGCCGAATATTGACTTAGCCGTTGACACAACGCTTGGCGATAGTAACAAAAGCAAAACAGCGAAGGACAGCGAGAAAGACAGAGAGAGGATGGGAAGGGACGGAAAGAGAGGGAGGGAGAAAGAGAGAGAGTCAACAGCTACAATACAAGATTTCACAAAAGCTGATTAATGGAGCTGCGATTATCCGATGAGCCACGCTGCAACGCGGATTTGTCTCGACAGCAATCAGAAAACATTCCGTTGCTGTTTCCTTTGCAGGCATTGTTATTCGACGCTTCTCTTTCACGAGTACACTTAAGATACACAATGCGCGTGTCGATCGGATACTACTTCTCTGTTCCGGTGAACAAAGATACTCAATCAACGGTGTTTTATGAAAGAGCACGATGTTGTCCACACAAGCATACGTATATACCATTCATACGTAATCAATGGTTTCGTAAATGTACAGTCAATCGTAGCTAGAAAACGATACAAATAGTAACATAGAGATCCTTTCAATACATTTTTCTATCAATTTAATAAAGAGGGATTCATAAATGAACAGCAATATTAATTAACTTGTAAAATGCTCCCACCCCCAAAAAAAAGATTAAGGAATATATTTAATATTTTGTTAACAATTTAACACACACACACACACACACACACATTAATCGTAAAGGAGAAATAATTCATTTTTATTCGTAAAAGTGATACTATCAAATATTTCCTTTTGTTACACTGAAATAATGACATTTCAATATAACATGTCATAAAAATATTTAGATTCATTTTTAGGCATGTTTTATTGTTCTTTAAGAAACATATTCGAGAGTTCCGATAATTCGTCCTGCCAATTTTTCAAGAAGGTATCAGAAGAAACATCAAATATTCTCCGAATTCAAGGATGATTTTGCTTCGTTTCTCTATCGAAGGCGATGCCATTTCTCGGGCAAAGCAAAGCTCACTGAAGGGAATAAAGGACTGGAGTTTGAGTCAACACAGTAAGCGATACGCCTGTCATTCGTTTGAGTAGTTTCGATATCGAGAGGAATAGAGGATAGAGGAGATGAGTAAAAGGAAAAAATCGAGAATGGAATCGATGTGTGAATAAACGCGTGTCTGTGTGTGAACAAAATAGAAGAGTTTTCGTGAATACTACGTGAGTATTCTTTTGCCCTTCAAAGGTGGGAAAATGACGCGGTGTACCGCGAGACCAGCCAGCTTTAAGGTACACGAACAATTTGTCCTAAATCGAAGCAATCCCGCGGAAACTCAAAAACAATTTCGAAAGAATTGCATTCTAAAACCATTCGCGTAGTAATAGCTCCGGGCTAAACAACCGGCCACACCGACGTTCGTTCAACTTTCGAAGAGAACGTATCGGCAACGAAGAGAATAGCTAAAATCGCTGAGAGACCAAACTACTCGATGCTCATATTTTCGATCGAAAAACATCCCAACGAATATCTACATTTTTCCTATTTTCTTTCTTATCTTATACTAAAGATTTATTTATTATTATATTTTAAATGATATTATTTTCATTATTATTTATATACAAAATGATTCTCTGAGAGAAGTAGAATGGAATACTGATCTTTTTTATGTGTAGATAAAACGATGCGACCGTCAGATGCAATTATATATATAGTTAACATATTTGATTTAAATAAAACTATAAAAGTGATATTACATAATGGAAGGTTTCATCCAATTTCTTGGTTATAACTGACCTCCTCCTGTTACCATCAAGCGAAAATGTTCCAAAGAGACCGCAAATAGGCTCTACCCAGGCGTAGGTGGCTTGGCATTCGAGCAAATCAGCGCCGCGGGCTTACGCTCGTCAAATCAATATTTGCACCTCGGCGGGGACTCGCGCATACAGAAAGGGAGAAAGAGAAAGAGAGACAGACAGAAAGAGAAATAATAGAAAGTGTTAGTAGGAAAGAACAAAAGTAGCAGAAGAAATATCACTTGCATTAAAGAAAAAAGGGAAAGAAATAAAAAACATACCAATTAAAACCATTTTTAAAAAATTAACAATTTTTGTCATGTAAAATTATTACTTTCTTTTCAAATTAAACAAAATAAAAAAATTAATAATAATTAATTGATTTCAATTATTTACTTAAAATAATTGATTGAAATGAATTTATTTGATTCTTATTCTAACTAGGATATAACTACATAGAGTAAATCATTCATCCCATTAATTAATTCGGTATTTATCTATAATTACATATTACCGATTCATTCTATTTGAATTTGATATGAACATTGCAGATAACAAGATTCGATATGGGCAAACTTTGAATCGCAAAACGAAGAAGAATTAAATTTCCGTATGATCTGTTCATACAAATATGTAAAATATTCAGGTCTAACCGAGGTAAAAGAAGGAACACGCCACATTTAGCTCACTCTACGTAATCTCTTTTGCGGTATAAGATAAGAGAAGAGAAAAGAAAGTAGAAAGAAAGGAAGGAATAAAAGATGGTTTCTGCTAGCGTCGCTAGCCGAGAAGCATGGATCCGGAAAATCGTCCTTTTCGAATAGCGTATCCTGCGGTCTAGGCTTTCACGCTTGTCTACACAGTATATTTATTATATACACGCGAGTTTTTCTTTTAGATATAAATACAGTTAAAAGCGTGCTGTGTGTATAGACGCCATTAATTGTCTAGACTTTTCAAACATCACGAATGAAAAACACATTTATCTATAACTTTTTTTTTCTGTAATACAAATTATCTATCAAAATGATTTTTTTGTTCAGTCACGTAAAATATTTGTCGATTTAGTCATTACAGAAATTAAGATATCATACTACTAATAATTCTCAATATCTTCTCTTGATTATACCTAATACGATAGAAAGTTAAAATGAGATGGACGTGGGTAAATGGATAGAGGGAGGAAGAGAGAGAAAGAGAGAGAGGGAGCATTAGGGATGGATGATGCATTGAAAGCTAGCATCAGAATGGTCGACGCACGCGTTACATGACCAGTAGAAGGGAGAGGGAGTAAGAGTGAGAGGGACGATGTTCGTTGATTGAGAGTAATCTGTTTTGTTAATTGCAAGGTCCGCAGAGTTCGATACCTGTGGTCGCATTGCGCTGTGTTCAGCATTACAAACCAGCCCTCTCCCAGGCTGGAAACTGACGATTCCTCTCTTCTCTCTCACTCTCTTCTATTCCCTCTCTATTTCCATCTCTCTCCCTAACTCTCCGACTCCGCGATCCGCCTCGAAACATCAGCGACCACGGTGCGAACCTCTCATGAGGGGATGGTTAACCGACTAATTGCAATACCGACGCGTCTACTCTGGACTATTTGTGCAATCGAGATTATATGCGTCGTCCTTGTGTCTCACCCATCAACCTATGTTTCCACCAATTTCCAATAGTATCGTGTGCCCGTTGGGAAATAAAACATGTTATTTAATGCGTATCTTTGAAAAGTTTTCAAAAAATAACCGAGATAATCGAGATCGAGTTAGATAAGTTTCTTATGAAATTCATAAGGACTGTTAAATAAATTCTATTTTTTTTATAACATATTTTTGGTAGCTTACTCTTAAAAGTATAAAATCAATAAAAAACAGAGAATAGTGATTTGTGCATTATATCAAATGTAGAAATAACTCTATCATTTAATTTAATTTTGTGGTATACTATTATATATATACAGAAATTTAATCACTAAAGGAGAAATGTAATAATATTCATTGAAACGAAATGAATTTGGTATGACATAAATTTTACGAAATTAGTGAACGCTTTTTGATATAGTTAGTAATGTATATAGATACAATGTTACGTGCCAATGATTATATCTAACTGAAATATTTCTTCTTTTTATGCTTTTACGTTCTATGACCCTTGTAACAATAGGGCTCAAGTAGCAACGTCACTCACGAGAGCTTACGATGTATTCCGGGAGCATGTGAATTGTATAAAAGCTATTTCTTCCTTTTCTTATTGCCTCGTAGTTTTTTTTTCTATTTGTCTTGCTTCTTCATGATATTTGTGTGCGAGATATTTTTTTAACTCTTCGGTTGAATTTTTTCCATCATTTTTTTCGAATACTTCTAGGAAGGAAGACAATTAAAAAGATTACAAACGACTACCAACTTGACTAACGTTTCTCCTTTATGTTTCCTTTTTTTTTCAATGTATGCTCAAGTCTTTTCAACATCGAATTTTCATATTTTTCAAACAGTTGACACGAAGAATCAAAAAAAAAAGAAATGAGGAAGAGAGAAAGAGAAAGAAAAATGACTCCATACTTTTGCTGCTCGCAAAGTAGAAACTTAACAAATTTACAGAATTATAACTATTTCGCGTTAAACAATTTTGTTTTCAGACTATTTAGACTAACTTTGTTTTTTTTTTCAGCGCATTCAAACTAACTTTGTTATACAGTCTCGTTAATAGTTGAATGTTTTAAATTTAAAGGAAAAATACTTTTTCTTCTTTTTTCGTTTATTTAAATAAGTTGGGAAAACCATTTAACGTCTAATCGTTATCCAGTTCCGCTTGGAAAACTTTTTCTTCATCTTGTTTTATTTATTTTTTTTTTTTTTAACATCCTTTTTTAGATTTCGAGGCATTCGTAAGCTTTGCATTCTACCCTTAAAACCCCTTCTGTCGATTCTGTTTCGATGGTAGTAGTATTCATTCGGTGAAATCAGAAAATGGTGTGACATCCACAGCGGTACTATTCAAATAGTTCACACCATACTGTTACAACGAATACATGTGCAAACACTTTGTTTAAGAATTTTCGGAAGCTTCCTTTGTTCCCAAGACGACTCAGTTTCTCCTTTCTCTCGTGCATTCGCTCGCTATGCTAGTCAGAGAGTAATACGAAAATAATCACGTAGTGTAACGAGAAAAGTTCTCGCCTTCCTTTCGAAATAATGCGCGACTACGAAACGAGATTGTTTCTCGAGGAGTTATTAAACTTGAAACATCATAGTGTCACGATTGTCTCCAACCTAGGATCGAAAGTTAACGCTAATGGATTCGTTTATATCATTTAGTCAATAGCTTAATATTGAATAGTAGGTATATATCTCTTGAATTCATTTATCAAACTTTACTACAATATCATCACGCAATACGTATGCATACTTGATATACAATATTAAGAAATTCTAATTACAATTACGGTGAAAGCTTACATTCAGCAATTTATAAACATACCCATATAAAAAACATTCGCGCGCGAAAATATATTTCATGTAAAATGTTTAGCACGTTAAAAACTCAAACGAATTATTCATATATTATTTCATAAATGTGTTTTCGATCGGAAAACGAAAAATTATTATTGTTTTTCGTTTTATTTCGAATAAACTAATTATTATTGTAAAACGAATCATTAATGCATTAATGAAGAAACCTACTATGACTAGTTTTTAATCTTGAATTAAAATTCTGCGTACAATGTTATTGACCATTTTTCATTTAATATTACAACGATAATGTAAATATTAATATTAGTTTATATCATTATTTAAAACTTGTTTTATTTATTATTTAAGCCCCAGTACCAAAATTGAAAAAAATATAACTTTTGTTAATAAACCGGCCATCGAAATATAAATTGTTAATATATTTAATATTAAATAGAGAGTCAACAAAATGTATTTGCGTTAGGATAAAAAATAAAATTAGAAAATATTTACCGGTCGTATACATGGCGACACCTTTAAGCGTGACAGGTTCCAAAATGGCGGGATCACTTCTACCCTTGGCGTTAATAGCGAAGAGATAGAGACGATAACTCTTGCCAGTTGTAAGGCCGGTGACCTCAAAGGTCGGTCCATTTGGATTGGTCGGCAGTGTTTTGTTCCATAGAATCGATCCGTCCTCTTCGGATACAACCTCCAATTGATAGCTATGGATAGGTAGGCCTCCGTCGTAACCGTCTAAACAACGTACGATCAGACCAGTTCCTGATTTCGTGCCAAGCTCCTCCACATCCAAGGGTGCTGACATTTCCGTAGCAGTGCAGTTGTGTAGAGAATAGGGACGACCAGCCGCTATCACCTGAAGACAATTGTCCATAGGTCAGATCGATTCACCTCGATCTACGAGCACCTTTTCAAAGTTCTAACGTAGTTAAGGCTATACCCTTTGATATCATGAACCTGACCTTGACAATGAAAAATGGATCAAACAATGAAATATATTGCATTACGGAAAAAATAAAGAACACCTATCATTTTCGATGTAGAAAAATTTATTCCATTTTTAATTTACATATATGTATTTTCAGTATTTGTAAACTATTATTATTATTTTATTAAAAATTATTATGAAATATTATCAGTAATAATGGATATATTGTTGTACTTCATTAAAGAAATAATTAATATAAACTACGATAAATGTTTATCAAACGATATTTCTTTTGTTTCGTACAAAATAAAAGCGTTGATATATTTAAAAAATATCTAATAAAAGTGAAAAACAATAATTTAAATTGAAATTTACTATTTTTTTTTTTTATATATATTTCAAGCGATAAAATTTAAATCGGAGGAAATGAAAAAATATATTTTGACAATGAATGTTTACCGTTACACAAACGGAATGAGAAAGAAAAAGGAAAAAGAAAAAGAAATCAAATCGCATTCAACTAAGTAAATGGAGCCAATGGAAAAACGAAACTTACTTGAAAAAGGCACGCCGCTCTTTGCTTGCCGACCTGGTTAGTGGCCCCACATGCGACTGTACCGTAATCCATTTCCGTCGTCGGTGTATAGTTCAGTCTCGAACCGTGGAATTGTTGATACTCTTTCAGACTCTCTACGACTGAGGGAGTTCCGGCTACTGATGCGTGAGAATACCGCGAGTGCGGCATCTCCATCAACTCTCCAGAATTATTGAAGGTCCAGTAAAAGGTCAACGGTGGTGGATGACTCTCTACCGCACAAACCAAAGAAACCGTTTCCTGTTTGAGAGCACCAACCACAACCTCGCTTTTACCCTCTTTGCAAACTGGCGTATCTGTAACATGTTGTAGTTTTCTTTCGTTAACTTCAGAAAAGAATCATTACTTATTTTTTAATTATAACTTCCATCATTATATTTTTTTTTCATTCATGTAAATTATCAATTTTCTCTTTTTTTCTTTTTTCTATTTTTATTGAAGTGAAAACTTCTTTAGAATGGGAGTGATCTGAAAAGTAAATAAACGGAAACGCAGCTATGTAACGAAGCTATGAAACGGCTGCTATACTAAATAATGAGAGAAAAAGAGACAAACATATAAGATTGAGCCGGAATATAGCTATACAGTTTTTCCTATTCTCGGTCTCCTCTTTATGCTATGCTTCGTAGTTATCGCTCCTGGTTGTATATGTATGCGTTTGTGTGCAACTGCATACTACAAAGCGTGGACACGTATTCTTTCGATACTCGAAATGTTTGTAGGTAGGAGCGATAGAAGGGTAGAAGGAATTAACAGAGATAAGCACGTAGGTATGCGACAAAAGTATAAGGTCCAAACGAACCGACGGTCGAATTAAAGAAAGAAGGTGCGTGGACGGTTTTTATTTTACCAAAAACGTGTCATTTCTTTTCTATTTAAAAATGTTTCTATTTTATTGAAAAATTAATATTAAATCATTTATTTCGCAAATATTATAATTAACAATTATGAAATATATAGAATATAATAATTGTATTGCCTGCAATATTTTACAAAAAAATGAAATGATTATCAGATACATCAGAGAAAAAGAATTAGACAACATTGTAGAATATTTTTCTTATAAATATCCAAAGACGTTTTTTTATTATAATGTTTGCGTATTTAGGAAATTTATACTAATTTTTCAATAAAATAGAAAAGTTTTTAAATAGAAGAAACAAGACACGTGACAAAAACAAATAAATCTTATTTATTTTATATTTCCAATAAAAATACAATAATATAACTTATTTTACCAATATAGCAAAAAATTAAAGAAAATAAATTTTTTATAAAAAATGTTTAATATTATAAAATAAAACAACGGAAATGATAAATAGATATTAAGATCATTGTAATTCAAAATCCGATGAAACGAAAAAAATACGACCACAATTGTTCCCTTCTTTAACAGCATCTACAGTTATTAGTTGCAACACAAAAAGAAATAATTGTTTATGCTAACCTATGATAAAGATATATCAAATTTACAGAAAGTGTGAAAAATGTAAGAGAAAAAAAATTCATCTACCTGAGTTTCAAAAAAATATATATTATAATTACTTGGATTAGGACGGCGTATCTTTCTGTCGACAAATATTCTACAATTTTCGTCTCTATCTATGACTATCGCATTCAGCACTCCATCTTGAAGGATAGAATTTTGAAAATATTAGTTTTGTCAGCTACCTACACAATGAGGTCGGTTCCTTATCATGAGAAAAGAATTATAAAAAACAGGGAAGGTCTGTTGAAATTCGATTTACATTTATTGTCTTTATTATGGATGCGATAATATTCATGCATATAGTTTTTTTTTTTACAACGTGTCATATCTTTTCTATTTAAAAATGTTTCTATTTTATTGAAAAATTAGTATTAAATTCTTTATTTCGCAAATATTATAATAAATAATTACATTATTAAATATTACAGAATATTTAATAACTGTATTGTCTGAAATATTTAAAAAAAAAAAAAAGATTACCAGATACATCAGAGAAAAAGAATTAGAGAATACTGTGGAATAAATGAGGAACAGCTGACAAATTCCATTCAAAAGCAAGTAAATTACTGTCACATTTTTATATTTTGCTTCTTTATAAAATATATTTGATACCTAAAGATAAAATATGTCTATTAAATTTGATTTTTATATGTTTTTATAAAAAATATCCAAAGACATGTACTGACCCATGCATATAAGAAAATTATTTTATTATTTGTAATATTTGCGTATTTAAGAGACTTATACTAATTTTTCAATAAAATAAAAACATTTTTAAGATGTTGAACGCCCAGCGTGAATCGGTGGAGCTTATCACGAGGCTGAAATCTGAGACTCGTAGTGTACACAGTTCGATAAGCTGAGAGAGCGATACGATTCAATGCATTTTTTAGATTTTTCGTTGTTCAGATCATTATTTAGACTAGAGTATTTAGTTAAATATTAGTTTAAAATTCCGTTTTTATTGCTTGAATTGTGAAAAGTGCACTTTTTATTAGCTATTCCACCCAGAGACCATACCAGTGACCTTTCTTATATATAATAATAATATTATAATAAATAAATCCTAAAATTATCTTACTCTTAAAACTATCCATTCGTCTCATTCTCTCGAAACGTAGATTTTTGAAGGTTTCCCTTCTAACACGTGTGATCTGCACACAC
The DNA here is from genome assembly GCF_001465965.1 of Polistes dominula. The sequence goes on along the minus strand of NW_015148974.1, from coordinate 995,040 downwards.
GATTTTTATTGTATCATCTACTCATCAAATTTCTGTGTTAATTATTCAATTATTATCTTATAAAGGTACATGTAAATTAACCTTGACAAAATTTTTTCAATAATACTTTAATTTTACTATTCCAAATATAACAGAATAACTGTAAATTAATTATAAAATCTTTTATTAATATCCTATATTTGTATACGTAAAAATAAATAAGAACCTTTACTCGAATTTACATATAGTCTTCATGGTATTTATTTGGAGATATAAACCGTTAATAAAATATTTGCTTTCATTAAATCAAAATAGAAATTCATATATGTATATAAGAGTCCATTGTATTTTATCTAACAGGATTTGCTAATAAACATAGCGATTCCATTTGTAATTCATTCGTTTTGGAGTAAAAGAACGATAAAAAGTAAACATTAATCAAGACTATCTTATTTAATGTAAAATATTGTTATTTATATATTTTTTATCTCAAATTACGTTATGGTGCATAATATCAAGGGACTACTATTCTATCTATTAATACTTATATTGATTTTCTATAGAGTCATTAAATTCTCTCGTTGAACGATAGAAGCCATATTCTCACAAAAGTCTGAAACTCCAAGACCCTGAAGGAATATGGACGATTATGGAAATCCGTTGTCCACGATTATTGAAATTTAAATAGGATCGCACGGTGTGCGATGGGTAAATCACTCGGTTCGGACGTGCTGCTGTATTCACCTAGTCGAGTTAAGCTATTGCAGCGGTAACCCGTTCAATGTGTCACAGATATGGCACGACTGCACGTTAGTCAATTGCGCTGCTTGACACTTACTGAGGTAATCATCTATCACTCGAGCACGTTTCTCATGTAAGCGCAAATTGCTTTGAGCTTACTTAGATTCCAACGTGAAACTCGTGGCTCTATTTAATTGGGACAAAAGTTCTATAGAGAGTGCTTGACGATACTTTTGGCTACATTTTTTTTTTATTACATTAGTCATCATTTGAAGATATATAGCAAATATATTTATCTATGTACACGGGTATAACAACTGTGATTTGTAAATCTTCTTGTAAACAATATTGTGCTATGGAAAATCGATAAGATTTATGCTTCGAAAAAGATGTGTTGTTTTAACTGTAGAAACGTCGAATTTGGTGAACATAATTCATATTTGAATTTCGAATAAGATTGGATGCTATCAAACAGAAGAAGAAGCGCTGAAGCTGGCGGGCTCGTTCTATCGATCTTCTAATAGGAAATTCCCTTGACATTGGTATTTGAGATAGGCCACGGCATACGGAAGTCCCAAATGGCAAGGAACATGATTTACACTGCCAGAGAAGTCTAGAATCGCGACTATGTATATATAGAATATATGGGCCATGGTAAGGTGGCATTTGATCTTTCTAGTGATATTAATTGCTAATAAGAGAAATTGACGGAACCGGTAGAAGATCAAGCATGTCATGAGACTGTTCACGTTTCCATCTTCTCTTGCTGATGAAAGAGGAGCAAGTTTAGTATCGATCTAATCAAACATAGATTCTCTTCAAACCACAGAGAAATACGATGTTATATATTATATTCATCAAGAATATCCAGAATTTCCAAATCTTGAGTCATTAGTAAAAAAAATATTCTCAATAAATTAATCAACGAATTAAATTTTTATCATAATCGTTCACTTCGATCTAAAGCATCTTTTATATCTTTTGTAAGATATGATGTTATTTTTTATATTCTTTTATAAGATAATACTATGATGTTACAACTAATGTACTAGTTATTTCAGTATTATACTTTATACCAGTGGTTTCCAAAGTGAGCGATATCGCTCTCTTGTGGGCGATGAAGCGATTCAGGGGGGCAATGATGGCCACAGGAGAATGGGGGGGGGATTTTATTTTTTGAATTATTAAAAAAAAAGAGGAAAACAAAAAAATTAATTTTCAGGGGGGCGATAAGAGCGATAAGTAATATTTTTTCTTGGAAAGGGGGCGATAGGACAAAAAAGTAACTGAAATAAGATATTTCATTATAAATGAAATATCCTAATAAACATATATTCATGTCCTTGTCGTATGTTATTCTATAAAGTTATATAAAAATTACATAAAAAAAGTATCTACTGTGAAAAAAATGTATTTAATGAAAAGAAGTATAATAAATATTTCTTTAATACTTTTTAAAAAAAATTTTTTTATCGTTATCTTAAAAAAAACGTGATAAACATTTAATAATACATTCAAGATTAGACATTGATCTAGTATTATTTCCCATTATTATATCCACGATGATGTTATGCGATAAGATTGGTGTTACAGACAAGGTCGACTTAGGACGTAAACACGCATAGATAATGATCGAAGGGCTTTCGAGATTAATATCAGCATTGAAGGGGTTGAAAAGTAACGATATAGATAGTGGACTATCTATGTCTGTCTGTCTGTCTATCTCTCTCTCTCTTTCTTACCCCCCTCTCGCTAACTAACTCTGATTCTCTTCTCTCACGTCACACACCGAGACTGTCCTAGCTTAGCACATTGCCAGACTACCTTCACCCACACATGAATATTCAGCTACGCTTTCCATACATTGAATATGCATCGCAGTCCTTCCTTCCCTCTTAGGTCATTTACAAGATGCAGATACGCCGAGCTACCACCGAGGCCACCTACCATTCTAATAGAATAACCCGCTCTGTGTTTCAGAGAAAACTATCCACCCTATCTTCGTACCCATCCTCTTAACCGTCTTTCTCCCATTCTCCGGTGACCCTTTGACCTTCCTATTCCATCGACTATACTCTAACTCTATCTCTCTCTTTTACATACACATGCCAACGTTGAGTCTCTCTTCTCGTTTCCTCGACGCACACTCTCCTAGAGTTGCTTGCCATCGATTAAGTAATTAACGAGGAGTCGAGGCGTTCGGTGAGAATGGCCAAATTAGAGAAATGCTTTCCCAACGATGGCGAACGCCTAAACCGTAATTGCTCGAGAGAACGTTACACGACGAAATAAAATGAATAACTCTCCTCTTATCTAATTGTAAGTAAAAATATTTACATTTAATCCTGTGTAACTTGATCGTTTGTAAATTCCTTATATCGGATAAAACTTTATTTGTTCGGTCTTTGAGTTATGTTACTTTGCATATTATATAGAAATAGTCATCTGATGACAGTAGTTTATTTTTTATCGGTAATTTGTTTAATCGTGGAATATGTGCACAATTTTTAACTTAAACGAAATTCATCGAATTATTTGGTGATTGATGGGTGATTTTCTCTTACGAAAAAATAGGAATTTCGAATTATAGTGATGACAGTTAATAACAAACGTGTATATTTTGTATGTGCTTTCAGTTTTTGAAATTTTGTCTAACCCTTCGCTTGAGATAACACGTTTATTTTCATTCATAGTAATAGAGATAATTAAAATTAGTAAATGTAGCGTGAGTAAATAGAATCCTACTAGAAAATAATAAAACTTAAATTGACTCACACATTATTTGAAGGGTCACAGGATTACTAGTGGTTTTGCCCTCGCTGTTTACAGCTAGACAGGTGTAATCGCCAGCAGAATGTCGAGTTAAGCCTTGAAGTACCAACGAATGATCGCTGAGAATCACGCCGGCTGTTGCATTGTTCTTTAACTCTTTACTCTAAAATACAAAAGTAAGAAGAGTTAGTATGCTCTTTAAGTTAATCGTTGTGGGACGTGGTAGGGGAATATTAATCAATTTCACAACTACAAAAGCTTAGTTTCTTCGTGAAAAGATAAAAAAAGAGGTTAAAAACTATCCGCTGCAAACAAAATTCCCCTCGATTTTTTAGAAATTCAATTCATTAAGGAATAAAACATAAAATTCGGTTAGCAAAGTCGAAAGAAAAGAAAAAAAAATCTCAAAAGAAATTAATGGAACGCAAAAAATGTTCATGAAGTTAGTGCTTTGAGATTTTACAAATGGATCGAATACTCTGGTATTTTTTTTATATAATTCCTGTTTCTTTGTACAACAAATGGCAATTTCAAGAGTATATTATTTTTTTTCAACAAACCAAAATAAAAAATTATATTCAAACAATTTGTCATTTATGTGCGTAAAGCAGAAAAGAGCACAGATCTACGCAATGCTTACTTTTTCACAATCCGAAAAATGCCGTGCTAAACTCAACAACATGAACAAAAAATAGAATTATTTTAAGTGACCAATTTTTGTAATGAGTCGATGTCGATCGTTACCTTCTGAAACTTTCAACGACAATACTCATGATGGTTTAAATTTGTACTTACGTCTTTGAACCAGGCGAGTTTATACACTTTAGGATTTGCTTTCACTATGCACTCAAAGTACACGTCGTCACCCTCTTTGATGTCATCTGGATTAAGTGTCTCTCCCATCCTCAGAGTCACCACCGGTTGATAGTGTACCTCTAATCGCCACTTGTCCTCCATTGCACTGTCGGGAATCACCGGATTCTCAGCGCGGCAAGTTAGATACTTCCCGTCGTCGTCGATACTCGGCACGAAGCTCAGGACGCTCATTGTACGATCGTCATCCAGAGGATACTGCAATTTAATTAGAAAAATAAAAATTCTGACATTTCGCAACATCTTACCAGAATTAGAACGACGAACGATTTTTCTTGAAAGATCGTTTTATTCATATGGGCAAATTTCAAAGTTCATTTTGATTGATCGAATAAAAAGAAAAAGTTAAGATAACATAAAATACAAAAATAAAACTCGACTTAGGGATCGCAGCACACGCAGTACTCTCAAATGTACTGAGGAATTTTCTCTCGATATTTACGGTGAAGTAGAACTGAAAAAATGAATACAATACGTAAAAGGAAAATACAGTAGGGACAGGTCGCTGACTTTGCTCCCTTTTTATCTCCCTTTTTATCTATCTACCTATCTATCTATCTCTTTCTTTCTTTCTTTCGTTCTTTCTCTCTTTTTCTCTCCTTCGTTTTCCACGATGTCATTTTAATGATAGCGCCGACGGGCATGAATATCGGAGAGAGGCTACGTATCTGCATACATAGAGGACGCGATGAATGGAAGTAATGGTTCGTCAGGATGAATGTCGCGTACCATTCTCTCTCTTTCTCTTTCTCTTTCTCTTTTCCTATATTTTACCTTCCCTCACCTACCTTTTTTTTAGGTTAGTCTTGTTTCTCTTTTTTTTCCTTCCTTTTGTAAACTAGTACTGTGCTGAACTTTCGATTTGTCTCAAAGCGATTCGATAGATATTTTCCGATAGAATCCATTTCAGAATGTCTTCGTTTACTTCTCTCCTTTCTCTCTCTTTCTCTCTCTCTCTTCCATTTTTTTCTCTTTTTAAATCATATATATATTTATGTGTGTTACCTTGAAAGACCGAAATTGAATAATATCAAGATTCACATGGGTGTATGTCCAAAATATTAATGTACAGGAATAAACCCAAAGATTTGGTCTTTAACCGACATATTTGGTATGTGTTGACATTTCACGATGTGAATCTTGACATTTTCCAATCTTCAGTCTTTTTCAGTCTTTTCCACTTTCAGTCTTTTACAGTAACCATATATTATATTACGTACAATATAACAAAGATATAAAATATCTTGATTTATTTCGTAAATTTGTAATACGAATTTTTTTGAATCATTGATTAAGAGTTTTTTAGAAAAATATTAAACGAATGATGTTTTAAATTTTTACGTAGAAATAATATTTTCGATGGTAGAGTAAACGACTAACAACGAATACGAATTAGATTGCGACTACACTTTTGCACGCTGCCACTGCTCGCTTCTCTTGGAAAATCGACGAGAGTCTCGCGTGATGCAATTTTACACCTCATTATGCGAGTTAAGATTTCGTAATAACAGAGCGGATACGTAATATGCTATAATTTTTTGCAAGATAGTCGCTACGAAAGATATCGAATATAAAATTTTGAATACACGCTCGTGTATTCGGGATAATATTCGAGTATAATGACAGGTGAAAAATAATAGATTCTCTTATGCGTCGATAGTTGATTACGAAATAAACGTGATAATACATTGACGAATTTGAAATAAAAAAATGAGAAAGAGAGAGAGAGAGAGAGAGAGAGAGAGAGAGATAGAGGGAGATAAAATAAAAATAAAAGGGAAAAAAATAAACGAAATAAGAAAGTTCGTCTTCGAAAAAAAAAGAAAAATTCACAGAATAACTCGCGAACTTTGACGTTTTTCTCTGTCACCTTGCGCGAGAAGAGAGGCGAGTTCGAGTTCAACTTCAAAGGTCAGAAAACGAAGTGGAAATAAAAAGATAGAACGAGGAGGAAAAAAGAAAGAGTACAAGAGTAGAAAATAAGAACTTGGGATAGGTAAAAGACGAAGAAGGAAAAGAAGGTTGTTCAGAGAGAAAAACGAAATAACCGCAGTCGTTCGAAGTTTGGTTGGAATTCGTGAAAAGTATAAAGAATTTTAGAGGACGCCGGTGGTTTCAAGAATTTCCTTTGCCCTCTGTTACCTCCTTTCCTTTAACCGTTTTCATGATTCAACGCCTGAAACGACCATATCGGGTTGGCGGGACACCTTAATAAAAACGAAAAACAACTTTCTCGCGAGTCTTGCACTCGGGAGATCAACACGCTGAGGAAAAATGAGGAAAAATAAGAGAAGAAGGGGGGAGAAGAAGAAGATCGTCTTGAAAACTAGGAAGGAAAAGATGGAAGATGTGGATGAACTTTCAAACTTTGTCAAGAGAAAAGAGAAAGAAGATGAGTCGCGTTTATGGAGCTCTAAAGCACTGTTTTCAACGAAATCAAGCAACGCTGGTTATTACGAAGCGATGACCCGCCGCTCTGATTTCACCAAACTTTCATAAAACTACGAAGGTGGATAGTGAAAAAAAATAAAAAGAAAAGAACTTACACTCTGCGCCATCTTCTTAATCGGTTTGTTCGCTTTCCACCAAGTTATCTCTACTGAGGGTCTCGATCCGGCCGTTGTACATTCCACCTTGTACATCTTCTCCGCCGAAACTCGTACCTCTTTCGTTAAGATTTGAACAAATAGCGGCTTCACTGCAAATAAAAGATTATTTATTTCTTTTCTAATCTAATACGATTTAATTTATTAGTTTTTTTTTTACGATCAATTGATTTTTTAAATTTAAATATTTTCTAATCAAGGATTAGACGTTTTATCGAATTTTTATTCAATTAATTAGCATATTATTTTAATTCAAATAAAATAGTGATTATAATTTACAATGGAAACTCAACATACTATCATACGTTATACATCAAGTTTCCTGTCAAGTAGAAAGTTAAAAAGAAATCAAAATAAGGAATAATGCAAATTTATACCATTAGAATTCGTTACCCTCCAGACTATCATCTCGGAAAAAAATATTATTCCTCCACACCAATTTGGTTTTCAAAAAAAACATGCCACAATTGAACAAGTTCACAGACTTACAAATAAAATTACAGAAGCCCTCGAACTTAAACAATACTGTGCGGCATTATTCCTAGATGTAGAGAAAGCTTTCGACAAGGTGTGGCATGAAG
>NW_015148974.1:931726-987253 GCF_001465965.1 Polistes dominula | reverse complement strand
ATATTCAGCTGCTTGAAGAGTGGTTAAAAAAATGGAAAATAACAATAAATACGGATAAATGCGTCCATATAACCTTCACGTTAAGGAAAAAAGCATCACCTTATATCACACTGAATCATATCGTAATCCGACAAATGAAAGCTGTCAAATACCTGGGTTTGCACATGGACTCCAAACTTACCTGKAAACAACATATAAATAAAAAAATCCAGCAAATTAAGCTTAAAAGGAGAGATATGTATTGGCTTACCAGCAGGCAATCTAAACTATCACCTGAAAACAAATTACTGCTATACAAGGCAATAATCCACGTGCTATATTTACATTGTAATAAACTAATTTACCGAATGTCCAAGCTGGACAAATTGTAAAGAAAAGTGGTCGTAATAAAAAAAAAAAAAGAATTCGTTACCGAACGAAGTTGACACTCTTACAACCTCGAAGCGATTATCGAATCAAACAAAACAGGAGAGACGTAGCATAGAAGAAACGATAACATAGAGGTCACATTACTACTCAACGACGTACAACAGTAATTGTCCAAACATTTTCAAATACAACGACGATTATTTAAACGTTTTAATTCGTTTTACATTAATTACAAATTGTTTAATTGCATTTTATCGACAAGTAAAATTCTAATTACAATTAATTAATTGTTACATTGTATAGATAAACAAGGAGTTAAGTCTCATTTTTTCTATCTTTACCACCTTATCTTCTAACGAGGGAGAAACAGCTCGAAGGTAAACAAACGTGAAAAAGGAGTTATCGCAAAAGTTCTTAATAAACGGGCATTATCGCGGGACGCAACGCCGCGAAATATATATTGTTCTCAGTTAACTACTTTCGGGGTTCCTTGTAAACGGGAAATTTTGCGAAGAGCGAACGGTACAACTTTAACAAAGTTAGATGAATCGCCTCGCTTTCGAACTAATCCCGTTCAATCCTCTCTCTCTCTCTCTCTCTATCTCTCTTTCTCACTCTTTTTCTCTCTCTTTTTCTCTTTTTCTCTCTTCCACGTAATACGAAACGCTTATCCGTGGAAATTACGAGTTATTTGGACAAAACATCAAATTGCTTTTTCCTCTTATTGTAGACGACATAAGGGCGTATTTTATACCTTTCATTACTACTAAATCCGATTATGTTATTCGGAAAAAAAATATCTTTGTTTTTATTGTCGTATTGGTATTTAGAAACGCTATATAACAGTACAGAATAATAATTCAAGAAAATAAATTTTCAAAATTTGTTGAACATGCACTCATATACATATTCTTAAAAATCACACTTGTATGAGAGATTGCCGAAATCGATTTTATCATATTGATAGCATTTTTAGTAGACGGATAAAAAAAGAATATTTTCCTTCATAAAATAGTATTTGTTTCATATCTTTACAATTTTCCGTTCCTAAGGTACCGTCTTTCGAAATAATGTTATTCATAATTAGTATAAAGTCATGCCTAATAGCGAAATAAATGTTCATACATCGTCTAACTGTGAGTTAATATTTTAAGTAACAAATATAAAAGGTTAATTTTTTTGTCTGAAATCTTACGACATATATTAGCAATAATTGTTTAATTATTTATTGTAAATAATATCTTTTGTTTACAATGAATATAAATTGATTTATTTTAATATCATATAATTATCGTCGAAGTTTTGCTCTTACGTGAAATCATCACAGAACAATCTACGAAAGGTTATCTTGTTGGTTTTGGCGTTAAGAATGTTACTTCGAAACGATTACGGGCTAGCAAATGAACTATTACCGTATTCTCGAGCAAAAGTAAGGGTAAAAAGATGAATGAAAAAAGGGTAAAAAGAGTGAAAAAGGGGGTGAAAGGTGAGAAAGCGAGCCATGTTAGCGTAACTAAGTACTTATGCCACATGAACAAGCCTCTTAAATTTCATGCTGCATGTTACGATGATAAATCTTAATTATTTCATTTCTGATTCATCATAAAAGTTTACACTTAATTCATCTATCTTTATTCTTCATTTATTCTTTATTTCGTCAAGAATCTTTATCTTACTCTTCAGTCCTTTCATTTCAATTTTCATATTCTGCATCTAACAATTATTTCATTTTCATTTTGTTTTTCTAATTAATTTGTTTATTTAACACGTACGTTTCTTATTCATTTGATTTATCATTTAGCGGTTCAAGTATCGTATACATCCTAAACCCCATCAGTTTGACTTTATAGGAAGAGTATTGTACCTGAAGGAACTTAAAAGGAATTCAGTCATACTCGTATCGATCTAATGGGAATAGACGACGCAGTGAATGCCGATCATTCGTAATATCACACTGGCTGTCGAGCTGTGGGCCTCCTAAATTCCGAACCATGCTTATGCGCTGCCACAACCAGCCACTCGTACGACCCTAATTGCCATTAGCCAGTAGCCACTTCTCAAAATTAGTTCACCCTGTCTCACCTCGTGGTTCGCTCCATACATTGTCCACCAACTACTTTCTTCTCTATCTTTTCTTTCCCTTTTCGTGTTTCATTCACGAATCGTATATTTAATTACATAAATCAAATGTGCATTGATAAAAATTATTATATGAATAATGCAATTAGTCTTTTCTCATTTTTGTTTGTTTTATAATTCACTGATAACACTTAAACGTATTAACTTCATTTATATAAACTCTAACATTTAAATGTTTTATTATAATAATTACATGAATTATCTTTCTCGTCTACATTTTTAATATAATATAATATTTAAAGCATTACTTTCTTCTAGAATAAACAAATAAACAAGGAAATAAGTATTAAGTAGATTGTGGTCTTTGCAAAAATGACGTATTAAAGGTATATGCAAGAAAATTTCTTCTCTTCCTATCTCAAGAGGACGCGTTTTACGCGAGGATTACGTCGAGAGGGTAGTTACGTCCATCTGCTATGGCGATCTGCGACGCTGACGTCGCTCTTTCTCATTTTCTATCCTTATTCCATCCAACCTAAGTTAAACCCGTCCTTTTCTTTCTCTACCATCGCGTAATTTATTCGCCTGTGAAAATTTATTAGCCGACGAGTCAGCGTATACCATCCGACTAAAATCGCGATGCATTTCTATTCGAAAGTAGATGCTTCTTTTCAAAATTGAACGTGCTTTTTAATTCGACACTTCCCAGCTAAGCTTCATTTTTTTTCAAGTTATACGCGAAACCTTTCATTTAAACCTATATTCTCTTTCTCTCTTTCTTTTCCTTTTCTTTTTGTTGTTTGAAGAATTATATTCCGTACGTGTGGTAGAGCTCGACAAAAAAAAATAAAATGTGAATATCGTGCGTCACGCTAATACTTACAACGCGTTTCGCGACTTCGTACTACGATAAACTGCTTCGTAATGTAGACGTTTTGTTATCGAACCATTCGTTGTGGTTGAGAAGTGTAGATTTGAAACTTGAAGGACATGCTCGAAAACTAATATATGTAAAAAATATCAGAATAAATTTGTTTTATAATAGTACACAAATATACGATTTAAATAATACGATCATTCTTATGAGCAGAATTTGAATACACGGATAGATTATTACAAAAATACGTATATTTTTTGCATTTTTATTTCTATTATATAAATAAATTATTCTGACAATCAAGTTATTTTATAAAAATATTGTTTTTCTGCAATTATTTTTAATAATAAAATTTGTTTTTTGTTCGAAAATCGATCGAAAGTATTTTCCTTTCATTTTATCCCGAAAATATCACAAACTCATTAATAAAAAATATTAATACAATACCCATTTACTCGCGAACATAATTAATGAATTATATTCTTTTTTTAATTTCATAGCGGGGGCATTTATGCGGAAAACTCTGTTAAAAAATTCAAAATCAAATTGCAGTATATTTTGTGAACTTTTGTTTTTCGATATAAGTTTTTATAATGTATAAACATGTTATAAATAAAAGCGTAGTGTAAACGTACACAAGAACATGAAATTAACCTCAGCGTGTATGTATTCTCTCATTTATCTAACAAATGTCCATACCACTTTGACTACTTCCAGTTTTTATGGGTACTTATTTTTAAAATTGTACAGGCATAGGATTATGAATAATCATGGTACATATCTTTCAGCTACTTTCGATGAAAACACGATTCAGATGTTACGAGAGCTTAGGGTAGTTTGTAAAGCGAGTTACCTTCAAGTTAGAGAGTGAACGATATTCCTGGATCAAACAAAGAGTTTGTTACGAATTATCGAGGATGAACTGGAAGTACTTGTAGGTACTAAACTGTTCGAGACTTATCCTTACTTTGTTCAGGACTATTCTGGATCGATCGAGTGTACCTACGTGAGAACGAAACAACAATAGAAAAAAAAGAGATAGATGGATAGATAGAGAGAAAGATATATATATATGGAGAGAGAGAGAGAGAGAGAGAGAGAGAAACAGCTGGAATGAAACGATCTGTCACAGTTATTGATTCGCATTGAGTTACGAGCTCGCGATGGAAGTCGAACTGACTTGTGACTTTTGGATTTGTCCGGACGTCTCGTTGAATCACGATTCGACTGCTTGCTCGATATCACTGTCGATTTCGATAGATTTTTCGAATCTTGAAAATAACTTGCATCCAAAATACAATTTTTCCTCGGAACCTTACCTATAAACTGCAACACTTTAAACGATCAAACTACACGCGATCGTTACGTGCGTGGATCGATAGTATAATATATATATATAGTTAAATCGATATATTAAATTCCGCATGTCTCGTTATAAAACCACCTTAAGTATCTCGGATACATTTAATATGCTAAGAAAATTAAAACATTATGAAATACGAGCACAGGGCGTAGCCAACGATTTTTGTATCTAGACAAAAAAAAAGGAAGATTTACTGGCTCCACGAATCCGGCACTTAATCAAGTTTCATGTATCATGGATCGACGTTAACTATAATAACGGCTAATATTGGCTTTCGCGATAACGGTCAACTATATAGGTCGTAGAATATATTAATTGAAATTGGTTTTCTCTACAACATGCTAAGGTGCGATTATAGTACAATAGTTTTTGCCTTAAAATATCCATAAATCGATCGCTTTGGATGGGTTTTGTAACACGATTGTATATGCATGAAAATCCATTGAAATATATTATGACAATTTTGATTAGTGAAGATCATCGTCCGATAACAAAGTATTAATACTTCACCTATACAACGAAGTGTATTAAATACTAAGTACTATAGAATTTCATCTATGTCCATTAATTATAATGATAGTTATAAACACAAAGATAAGGTAAGTCGGGGGAATATGCCACAGCTAAGGAAAAAATCTAAAAAGTACATAAATAAATTTAATGGAACTTAAATACGTGGATTTAATAAACATTGCCTCTATTTATTATATGCACAATAACATTTGTCTAAATATTTATTTATTTATTCATTAATAACAATAAATTAATGCGTGTTAAAAGTGGCATATTCCCCACATGTAGGGGTAAAATGCCACTTACTTAAAAAAGAACTTAATTTCATGTAAATATCACAAATAACTCGTAATTTAATACTTTTACAGTATAACAAATATAATTTCGATTAACTATATTAATAATTATAATAAATAGCTTCAAAAAAAACGAGATAACAATAATAAATTTGACAAATTTTATGATTTACATACAGGACAAGTTTCACTTTCACAACAAGTTTCGTGCATCCAATTTTCACATTATCACATTGCATCCAATCGCATTTCGGTCCTTTCTTACTATAAAAACTTATGTGGCACACAGGACAAAGGTCTTCAAAAGTTTCTTCTTCACCAGAAGAATCATTGGAAATGTTCATTGGTTCATCAGAATTTTCATCATCGGATACAACTTTTTTCTTGGATGTTTTTGAACCTTTTGTCACCTTCTTACGCAAATTGTTTCTCTTTGTAACTTTTTTCTCTTTTTCTGCTTTTTTCTTTTTCATATTAACAATATTATTTGAATTTGTCAAAATTTTTGCATGTTGCTTTCTAGCAGTCACTTTAGGTTTTGGCAAAATTGGGAACGGTCTAATTTCTTCGAAACTTGTGATCAAATTTTGAGCAGCTTGATTATCACTTACTAAATTGTCATTATCTCCATCATCAATCTCCATCGCATTATTTTCATTATTCTTTTCAGCTGCCTCGGCTAAATCAGATACAGCAAATGCACGATCAGGTATAGCTTGAGGATTGAATGGAACAATTCCACAAGCTCTGAATCCACTAACGCCATTGCTCGCAGCATATCCAGCACTCTCTAATTTTTTAATGTATTGCAATAAAACGTCTTCATGTTGGTCCAAAAAACTTCGGTTCTCAATTTTTTTTTTAGCAGAAGGATTCAAATAATAACGTTTTAAAGTACGATATAAGATACCGAATGCCTTTGATGCTTGCCACACTGTTATTTTTTCTTCAGCCAATAGATCTAAAGTTTTTTTCAAAGTATCTTTTGTCCAGCTTCTTCGGTCAGTTTTTTTTACGTATTTTCGAACCATAATTACCTTCAAAATAAAAGAATAGTACCACTCAATATTACCTTCTTTTCTTTTTTGTAATAAATTCATGCATAGTAGTGTATTGGTCGATCGTATGTAAACACGTGAGTCATAAGTTGTATTAAATTTAATCCTACGCGTAAACAAACATATACATCTCTATATCATAAACAAAACTCGTACTTATATAGCGTTGAATTTATTATAAAATTATTTTTTAGATTTCGGGGCAAAATGCCACTGGCATATTACCCCAACTCATTTTGTGGCATTTTGCCCCGAATGCACAAAAAAATGTTAAAGTAAAAAAAAAAGAAGAAAAAATCGTACTTATTATGTTTTAAAATCTGTGCCGTTATGAAATATTATTAATTCTACACAATAAATAAAAACTCGTTTTAAGAAACACGTATAAATATGATAGAAAATAAACATTAAAGTTACAGAAAATTTTAGATTCTCACTAAGTTAATCCAACTGTGTCTAGAAAGCAACTGAAAACTACGTCGGTATACTGTAGTATTCACGCAGTATGGTCAGCTGTACATAATAAACACCTCAATCTTGCTCCTATCGATATCTACTTATAATTATAGGAGATATAGCAAAGTGGCATATTCCCCCGACACACCTTATATGTGTACATATAATAGGTCTATTAAAGATTTCTGTCCGTTTAGCATACAATTACTTTTAAAATTAAAAAAAAAAAAGTAGTTTTATGAACAATGAGAATAGAACTTTTTGATAAACTTAATATATGTGTCCTAATTTTAATGAATTATATACCAGAGCTAAATGAAAATATGTCTTTCTAAAAATTTATACGTAATTAATTATTTATCAAATTTAACTATTTATGACCACTTGAAAGGTTTAGGTTTAACCTCGAAGCAAAAATTATCTTCATTTTTACAAAAGAAAAACGAAACGACTTTCCGAACCACCTAATAGTAACGAAAATGAGATTTCATTTAGGCGTTGATCGCAAAACGAGACGAATAGTAGGACAGGCTACGTCCAAAATGGATGCTCGGATGATCGGTCAACGCGTCGACCACGGTTATTAATCATCGCTCGTTGAACAGACTCGACGCGCATCACCGCGCGCGAATAAACATCAAGGCACGAGCGTGTACGCCCGCTTTCGTGAACGTGCCACGTATATAAACAATGAGAGATCGAGCGGACATGAATTAGCAACGGCACTAGGGACGAGCCGTTGAAGCTAAACCAACCACCGTTTGCTCCTTCATAGCAAAACTGAGGAAAAGCTGTGCGCTTCTGCTTCTCTCTTCCGCCATTGCAGCCATTCTACCGTCCGTTCGACGAAAGCCACCGTATAATGTCGCTCATGAATAATGTCCTGTCGGCTTCTATCCTACTAATGAAGATTAGTCGAATTCCGTTCAAGATATTCCCAATAATCCTCTGTAACGGTAAATGTGCAAGCTTTGTTTCGACATTCATTTTACCAAAAATCATTCCTTTTATTACTTTTTATCATTAAATTGATCATTCAAAATAATTAATTCGTTCAAAAATTTATCCCGTTCTATATTGTATGTATTGAATAAATAACGGAATAATATTTTGATAATATTTTATTACATGGGAAAGGGTATCTCAACTTTTTAAAATAAAATTATAAATTTAACCCTTTCAAAAAAAAAATAATAGAAATTTCTCTTTTCTGTAAAAAGAACATTTATCCAATCGTAAGAATTTAAGATTGATATTACGATTGGAATAATCCACAAGTAATACGGTGAACGATCGAACCAGCTCATTTCTATCCGATGAAATTTCATCTCGCTTTTCGGTTACCCTCATCCAAGTGTGAATTGACTTTCAGACATGGTAAATCTCTCACACCCTTGAGTTTTAGTAATACCCAAGAGATAAGACCTAATTTGTGCTTTCTAGACCAAGGATGTACTCGTAACTCCTTCTCGTGATTCTTTCAACGAGAAGGCTCTTGCTGTTTCACTGCATCGAGAAATGAAAGGAAGAGAGAGAGAGAGAGAGAGAGAGAGAGAGAGAGAGATAGAGATAGAAAGAGAGGGAGAGGGAAAGAGAAACAAAGAGAATAAGGGTGGCATAAATGCAGTGATATATCACGTCTTGAGAATTTACACGTAAAGTTATTCCACTGTGTGTCCTTGTATGTACTTAACGTTCGATCATGATCAACCAAGCGTGAATTTAACATCGGCCATGACTACTACTAGACTACTACTAGACTACTACTCCTTAATGGTTATACGCGTGTTTACATTAACGTTATCGGCACCCTCGAAGAATGTAACAGGGGAGAGAAGAAGCCCAAACATCCCTCCTGCTGCTTCTCTTATTCACCCTCAGTTTCTCTTACCTCTTCAGCCCTTCGTTGTAACACTATCTTTGGGATAATTTTGTGATATACTCTAAGAAAGATGTTTACTACGAGTAAGAAATATTTCTTAACCCGCGCATCATTAAATTTTTTCCTAGTTGAATAGTTGGATAATAATTTATCATGTCATATATGTAGAATTCGTGAAAAAATTGAATTGCTAGACTAAATGGACCAAAAATCGAGCACGAGGTTTTTTGTTTCTGGACGACTAACCAGTGAACTATCGGTAACTTTCTTACGAATGCCTATTAGGTTTTCGATCCTACATACAGACATATATATATATAAATACACTACACAAACAACATTAACGATTTTCATTTGTAAGGCAATTTGTATGTAGTAAAACATTATCATGATTTGCAAAGATTCTAAGCCGGTCATCTAACTAATATCTTTCATCACCTAATGGACTCAAAAGTCCATTTCATCGTTCCATGACAGGACAGGTATTTCAAATCGACCTTTAGAGAAAGAGCTCATGAGAAAAACAACGTTTCTAGGTCCTCAGAGGTTGAACACAGTAACACAGGATAAAGGACACGCAATCGTTAAGACGACGAGCACCAACGGCGTCATCGTCATAAACAATATCGTCTTTCTCACTAGCTGGCAACGCAACAACAACGACAAAGCTCTGGAAAGTCAGTAACGTTAAGTCTTTCTGCTGTGGTGTCGCACGCCAAGAGCTCGTATACGAGCACGAAATCGAAGGAAGGTGAAGCACGCTTGCACGCGATCCTCTGATCCGTCTTACAAGAGGCGTTACCGTTATCTCCGCTGGTTAATCTCAAACGAACGACTAATAGGTTCACCGTGTGAACGTGTCTTCTCTGAAACGGAACCAACTGAAAAGGCTTTCGCGGCACGCTTTACTTAAACTGAAAAGAAAATAATTGAAGAAGTCCAAGTTTTTCTTTTTTTATGTAGCTATTCCAAGACCGTGTCCTTTCTCTCTCCTCAATTTGGGAAAGTTAATGATGACGTTTGGGAAAGTATAAAAATTTAAGTATATGTGGAGGTATGAGAAAGAAGGGAAAGAAAGACCCGAAAGATCTCGTCACCGTGAGGCTTTATTAAAATTTTCTCTTAAAGATCGCCACTATCGTCTTTTTCCTTAGTTCGAGAGACGAGCTCGTTCAAGCTCGCAGAATTCTTCTCTTTGGCCGACGTGACAAGGAGAAAATTATCACCCAGTCACGTCAAGTGGGTCACGAAAGTTCTGAGAATGCGATAGAAGAGAGCGAGAACGTGAGGAAACTGTGGTTCTTTTTAAAATGAGAGGAAGAGAGATAGAGAAATTCAACGAATATAAAGCTGAGGGTTGAAATGGTTGAAGACGGTTAGAGAATTCCTTCTAGAAAACGAGAGCATTCGTGGACTTTAGATACGGATGAGCAAGATGGGGAGAAAGCAAAGATTATGAAAGGTCTCAGAATTAAAAAAAGGAAAAAAAAATAAAGAAAGAAAGTAAAAAAGAAAAGAAAGAAAGAGAAAGAGACAAAAAAGTGAAACGATGACTTACGATTAATGTCGAGAACGAGGACCCTGATCTGTGGAGTCACCTTGTTGGTGTTGCTGGCCTGACAGGATAGCCTTGCGTTGAGATGTTGTCGGCCGACTCTCGGATACGACAAGTGGTTAACCGTAAGCGCAAACTCGCGGTTATAGGTATAGGACTCGTCTATCACATTGTTGTCGAGGTACCACGTCAGCTTTGGAGGTGGCTTGCCGCCTCTAACCTGGCAGATTAGTTGCACATCGCTACCCTCGTTGTAGGATTCCGTGACCCTCGACTTATTCTTCAAAGTGCTGTCCAGAATCTCGGGCTTCGAAGGAGGCACTATAACGTACAAACGAAAAGCTCGTTCCACCTATTAGTATTCAGATTATCTTCTACTATAGTGGAAATCGTATAAGTTAGAAAAGCTATGGATTAAGGAATATCTTGTTTCATAATAGTATCGATATAGAAGCTAACCCAATAATACCTGGCATGTAACTCTGCCGAAAGAGCTGCATTCTTTAGACGCCGACAAAAAAAGCTTCTACCTTTTGCAATAATTATCGATAAGAGTATTAAATCGCAATTAAATGCAGTAGAAAAGTTAATTTTTGTTTTCATTTCGGAGAAAATCGTAAGGTTTTTTTAACATCTTGTATATGAAAATTCCGTATTTTTTAATTTCATTTAACTATTATGAATCTAATTTAACAAATAATTAGTTTCATTTAAACGAATTTAGAACGTAATAGATGAATATAATATATTGTAGTTTTAAGGTCTATATTTATGTCTTATGTCCTCTTCCTTTTCATCTTTAATTTCGTAATAAAATTTTTTATGACACTCTGACCTACGAGAAAGATTCGAGTTTTTAACCTATGCGACATTATTTATGATCTCGTGTTTTTTCTCTCTCACTTTCTCCCTTTTCTCTCTTTTTCTGCCGACGAAAGCTTAAGATCTCGCATTATCTCGTATAAAGTTCAAAAGAATTTATTAACGGGTGGGTCGAGGTAGAGGTGCTTTAAAATTAAAATTCATAGAAAATGCTTTTGTTGTAAAAAGAGCACGAGGAATTTATCGAGGAGGTAAAAAGATACCGAAAAAATGGTTACACGACTAATGGCAATTCTATACGTCTAACATGAATATTAAACTCGTATAAAGTGAAAGGAAAAGTATAAAGATCAAAACTTATATTCAGTCATATTTAAACAGATTTAGATAATTATTCAAACGAATCACAATATGCTAACAAAATAAATGAATAATAGTGACGTCTGATATAATATGATTGATGTTACACTAACACGTCATTATAAAAAACCTTAACACGATAAATGTACTAAAGTATATAAAATATATATTTGTCAAGCGTGTATGTACGTATCTGCAAATCAATTGGATAAAATCATTAATTTTATTTTCAGTAAAAGATAAAAAACTTACCAATTACGGTAAAATTCATCTTTTGATTACGAGTTGGTGAATTCTTAAAATCCACCATACATCGATAGATTCCTTCGTCCTTCATCTCGACCCGATCGATACAGAGACATGCCGGAGTCGTAGCCGTGATAAAAAAAGCTCTTGGTCCCAGTGCTGTTGGCGACGACCAAAGCCGAGCATTGCTGAATTGTCGGCGACCGCGTATGTCAAAGCTGCAAGGTATCATAATATTCACCGTTATTCATAAGAACGGAGATATTCTCGAAAAAAGATCATCTTTATTGGTTCGATACACGCTTCCTTTATTGCATTTATGCTTTCAACCTACGAATTACCTGAGAATATCCGCTTCAAGATCCTTGACATTAAAGAACGTTAAGGAATGTGATTTTACGGATCATCATGGACGTTCATTCAACCCGATTAAAAGACGTTCGGCCGACGAAAGAATGCATGAAGAACGCACGGATAATCATGATATCTAATGCGTCTTATGGCGTATCGAATCGCCATATAATTCTAACATAATTGGTACACGACGTGGTTACACGAGTAACTACTTTTTGATGCCTGCAATCCGGTTTTTAATAGAACTAACGATTGAACAAGTATTCAGAAATGGAATCAATTTTCCATCCTTCGGAAAGGTTAAACATTTCTACTCGGTAGCATCTAATCTTTGAACACCTCTTTAGGATGGAAACTATAAAAGAGGAACAAGAATATAAAGGGAGAAAAACAGAGAGAGAGAGAGAAAGAGAGAGAAGGGATCTTAGCAGAAAAACGATACCATACGTGAATTGTAATTCAAGTAGATAAAAGGCTACGAGAAGTAGGTATACCTAACATAGTTTCTCACCTGGGAGCCATCCTCCCTGCATGATCGCATATTAAGCATCCGTAGGTACCGAGAAAGCGAGGGAGATCGAGAGAAAGAGTGAGAGACAAATAGACAAAGAGAAAGAGAGAGAACGAGAGAGAGAGAGAGAGAGAGAAGATTTAACAAGAGAACGGGAGATTACAAGAAAGAGAGAAAGCGAATGCTAGGCAAGGTGGTTCCTCGCGAGCGAGTGAACGAGCGACCGACTAAAAGTTAAATTGCGTTCTACGACTGCAAGGGAGTTCGGATTTCCGCTCGTGACTGAGTATTCCCAAAGATATCCTGGTGGCACGACTCCACTCGCTTCCGCAGCATTGACGATGAAATATGATTTAATTCTTCCACTTCGCACTTCGCGAAGATTCTCCTCACAAACGTGAAACTATTCTGCGCGAACAATTCTCTTTTTCTCTCTTTCTCTTTCTCTTTCTCTTTCTCTTTCTCTTTCTCTTTCTCTTTCTCTTTCTCTTTCTCTTGGTCTCGTCGTTTGACAACGAGCATTGCTTTCAACTCCCAAACGATAACCTAGGAAAGCGATTTTCTCCTATCGTTTCTCAGATTCTGTCATCGTCAACATTTAGAAATAGGAAGGAAGGAAGTATTATTTATCAGGATCTTACTCCATCAGACTTATTCAACGATCATTTTGCAGATATGCTAAAGAGAAGTAAATCATCAATCGTAAATCGACCATGTTCCACATATTCTGCTATGTTAGTGCGTGCGCTCGCACTTTGATAGTTTCATTTTATTCTTTCGTTTTCTTAAAGCTAATAATATTCATATCAGAGAATCGTATTAGTGTATAATAGAAAGAAATATAATTAATTAGATAGAATTTAATTAAGGGAACACTTTGAGAACAACTTGAATTCTTTCTTTCTCTCTCTCTCTCTCTCTCTCTCTCTCTCTCTCTCTCTCATTAGATAAAAAATCGTGAGTCTGATCTTAAAGGATCCAATTATTAAATATAATTCGTTTTTAAATGAGATTATCTTGTTTTCGTATTATCATTAATTATATACACTAATTTAAACAAGAACTTAAGAATAAAGAATTATTCTGGAATAATCGATTATAATTAAAAACGAAATGTTTAACGTTGCGAAAACGTGCGAATTAAACTTTAGCGTAAGATCAAAAACCATGTTCGAACCAAATGTGACGAATTGCGTTTAAGAAATATATTCCTCTAGAAAGGGGTTGAGATTAAGAGAAAACGATAAGGGTAGGACATTTATTCTTCGTTCTTCTACTTGTTCCGTGGGATTATACTTGGCCCTATTCCGTGGCTGTTCGACAAGTTCGACGGGCTTAGCAATGTAGAGTCACCGCATTTGGCACGTTCACTCAAGTGTCCTAAACTTTCACCGTCTTATTGGCAAGATATTTTAGTCAAGCCTTTGAAAAATCTTTCAAAAAATACAAAGAAAAAAAGAAACACATAGACATAAACATAGAAGGATAGTAGGGTTAAAATAATCCTGTTGGATTTGGCCTAAACGTGGCAGCCAAAATGCGTACTTTTATTTGCCCCTTCCATTCTTCTATCTTATTCTCTTTCCTTATGTCTTCTTTTTCTCTTTCAGTCTTAAGAAATAGAATATTGATACCAATGACTTTTCTTTCTTTCTCTTTTTCTTTTTTTTTCTTTTTCTTTTTTTTTTCTTTATTTTCAAAGAACCTTCTCCCTTACTCTTTTCTCTCTCAAGCGGAGCATGAGCACTTTTAGATTACAAGTGAGAAAACGACACTGGGTAAGGCGCGAATCGGAAAGAGTGAAATACCATAGAACTTTTCGTCCATCGAATAGAATCAAATGGATTTCGAATAGAATCGGATATAGATCGTCGAGAGTTTCGGGTTCTTTCCACGAAGAGTATGATACTTTAAATAGTTCAATGTAATCATTTCAGTGGTTCCAAATCATATTTACGTTTCTATAATAGAAAATTATTGCATATCGATAGATTTTAATATTTAATATATAAAAGAAAAATATTTAATAAAAAAATTAAAAAAAAATTGTTCTTGAAATATATATTAAAACTCTTTTATGGATCTCTATTCTTATTTTCACAGTTAGCCCGCATTTATCATTTCTAACGCGTTGCGTTATCTTCGGAACAATGACCTTTGTTATTATCGTTGTACGTGGAAAACATGAAAGTGTCACATACCTGGCATTTTTTATTTACGTAGATGTCACCCACTACATTTTTCTCTAGTCTCTCACTCTTTCCACTCTCTATAACCATCCTTGGGGGATATACGAATACGCGACGTTACACGAAGTTCCATTAAAAAGTAATATGTGAATCCTGGTGCAGATAGGAAGAAAAAAAAAGAAAAAGAAAAAAAGAAAAGAAGATAAATTAAAGAAAAAGAGGGAGACACAGAGAGAAAGAAAGAGAGAGAAAGAGAAATGCTGACGGATAAACGAAGAAATATGTTTGACGCTATCATCACAGTTTGTTTCAATACTTCGCGAACATATACCGATCGTGGTTTATTTGTATAGTATGTACGAATCATGCTCGCATTAACGTTTCATTGGAGATTCCATGAATAACTTTAGGTAGGCGATCATATGTCTGTATATACGAATATATGCAGTATATATATATATATATATGTCCGCGTATGTTTTGCGTACGCAAAGACAGAGAGACAGAGAGAGAGAGTGGAAGAGAAGGACAGAAGGAGAGAGAGAAGGAGAGTAATCATTGCGGTCAGGCAACTGATTTATCGTGTGCAAATTAATGGCTCATTAGTTTGTCCTTCAGCACTAATGAGTCAATCAGCTCTCAGAAATGGATAACCCTTAAGTGTAGCTTATGTGCCAAACACGATCGTTTACAAGACTTGATACTTGTGCCAAATGAAATGATACGTAAACTAAACTAATGTAAGACACGATAATGATGATAATTAGAGAAAATCTTACTATTTAGATTTCTGTCAGAAATAGTTAAAACGAAGCAAGAAATTCATTCATCAGCATGTAAATATCTTTTTTTTCTCTTGATATGTAGTAATAATAATAATTATTATTATTATTATTATATATTTAATTTATATAACAATTTATATTTATTATTATTATTATATAATTTATTATATAAGTTATTATTATTATATTATTATCTGTATTAGCAATTATTATCTATAATTTAAACAAAAGATTTTCTACGTTTTACAATGAAATCTATATTTTATTTTAAACGGAAACTAGGTTATATTTTTATTTAAATTAGATTTTAATAAACGAATACATCGATAATGTTTGCGCATTTTCAGAATATAGCTCATATCAGATGCGTTTCAAAAGATTCGTATTCGATTCAAGAAAGGATTCATCGCGTAAAACTTTCGTTTAAAATTTCACACGTTTAGAAAATCCGTATGCTGATCGTTATGAACGAACGAATGAACAATAAATATGGGTAAGGAAAAGGAAAACAGGATAAAAATAAGAGAAAAAAGACGAAAAATAAGAAAAATGTTTGCTACGAAGAAAAAGGAGAGAAACGCGAATAGGATCTTCGCATAACAGTCTCTGGCACGTACGATAAGCGAATAGGAGGATGTCGTACAATAAATATTTTTCTGTGTCGCCACGAGAAAGAAGACGGCTTAGGAGAACAGAGGGGGGGGTGGCCTCATGACAAGGGGTGGAATCTACTAGAGAAAATGTACGAATACGCGAGGTTGCCTTTAAATATAAACTTTCTTGTCGTAGTAAAGATTAAACTGACTTTACAAGAGTTGATGCGAGTCTTGGTTATGTGTTTCACTCCCTACAACCACCACTCCGCCACCACCCCCAGCTACCCCTTCCTTATTTTCTTTTCTCTTAAAATTCACCCTTTTTATTCTTGAGAACGTCATTTTATATAATATGTGATGTAATCGTGGCACATTATTTAAAATGTATATCTAACTAAAATACGGATTAATTTAATAAAAGATCAAGTAACATTATATAAGATAGTTTAAATACTCAAATATCTATAAATAATACTGTAGTAACGTAAATCGAATATGTTTTATAAATCTTACTATGTTAAATTATACATTTTCTATAGAGTTCATTTAAAAAACCCTAATCTTCATTATTTTTGAAAAAAAAAAAGAAATTTAACTGCACACACGATGTCATCGACATTCTTGTCGTTCTTATGTTTTTCCTTTTCTCTCTCTTTCTCTCTCTCTATCTCGATGTCTCTGTTTCTTTCTCTTTCAATGTCGATGCGAAAGACATAGATCCGTGAACGGGATAACCCAAAGCGATGAGAATTTCTCTCCTTTTTTCTCTTGGAGTTTTTTTCAATAAAACGAGGGGCAAAGTTAGGACGTCGAACGTGCATGTCGAAACGAGAGAACTTTCCCATTATCATTGAATCGATGAAAGAAAATGTTAGAGAAAAGGAAGGAAAGAAAGAGATGAAGTTAGGCGATCTCGAAGAAGAAACTATCGACGTGATCCGAATGAAAATTGTTCGAATAGTTCCTACATAATACAATTTCATCTATCGGATTTTTAGCTTTATTCTGTGAAGCATAAATGCAAAAGACGAGATTTTCTAACCGAGGCGTTATAATAAAATGATTTACTTATTACGCTGAGATGAATGATACGTCGTTCGTACTACATGTACGTGATTTACCTGTAAATCGGTTCACTTCCATTTTCCTTGAACCAGAGCACCATGTTTATGTCGTCGTTGTTCGGGGCATGTATATCGCACGGTAAAAGCGCTTTATTCCCCACCACACCTTCTATCGTAGTAATTGGCACTGAAATTAAACGAAAAAAGAAACGATGTAATAGATCTTTCTTCTTATCATATTCTTTTTTTGTAATTTTTTTAATAAATTAACAGAAATTAGAGTAATATTAAGTAGTTGTCTGTTGAAACACACCCCACCTACCTCCCAACAAGGAAACTTATATGAATTGATTTCCATTATTGTGGGGTGCAGAAAAATAAAAACAGACAGCTGGACACAGATACAGATATATATAATAATAATAATTTATTTAATATGTTAATTAATATGTAATATGTCGAGCGGAATTATGAAAACTGATACAGAATACAGAAGAATGACAAGGACAGACTTTCTTAATTACTTACTTTCACATACAGGCGGTCCTCGACTTTCGCGATTTCTACTTTCGCACATTTTTAAAAATTCAACTGTTTCATCTTCTGCGACCGGATGTCCCCTTTCAGAACCATCAGGTGACATTTTTCGGATAAAGAGAACAAAACAGTTTCAGTCTTGCATTAGGGCGTGCATCAACGAGTTGTATGTTTTGCTAATTTAGATAAATACTTTAAAACACAGTTTTTAGTGCATATTTTTTTACATCCCACTATTTTCGAACATTCAACATTCGCACACACTTTCAGGAACCAATTATGTGCGAAAGTCGAGGGACTACTGTATGCATACCAAAAATGAGCTACACTCTTTTTGGAGAAGGAAAGAAAATATATGAATCTTATTGGCCTCCAATATCACTGGAGGAGGGGGCTTTCAATACAAATCGGAAAGATCGTAGGGTTTTGTTTAATTAAGATCAAGATCGGATTTCAACAGGAAATTAAATAGATGTAAAAAGATAGACAATAAAAGAAAAGAAAAGGAAATCAAATATAAGACTTATCGTCTACAAAGGAAAGGAAATCAAAATATATAACACTATAAGACTTATTGTCTACATTACAATACAAATATAGTTTGTTACCATATAGAATAACGTTGGAGTGAACCCGTGAGGGAAGTTTTATTGAACTATGAATTTTATAAGAATTTAATTATAGTTGTATATATCATTTCCAAAAATTGAGATTTCCTATTTTCATTAAACAAAATTGAAAAATTATCGATATATTTATTACTATATTTCATTTTCATTAACCCTTTCGCCATTACGGGCGACTATAGTCGCTCTCTATAAAATACTACTGACGTACTACGAGCGACTGAAGTCGCTTTACATAAAATGCCCCTCACATACTACGGGCGGCTATAGTCGCTATGCATAAAATGCCGCTCATTGTACATTGTATAATACATATGACGAACGATTAGAGTTACTTCAAATCAAGTTTAATAAAAAGTTAATATGTTTAAATGTTATAAATATTTTAATTTGTGGAGTCTTTTTTCAATAAACACCGTCAAACCAACTCGGGTTGCCTTGAAGCATAAGCGCGGGCGCTGTCGATTTTACTCGAGCACCGTGCACATTTTTGGCGCGGCGGCACGTTCAGCAGAAATACCACGGCGGAGAAGTCGCCTGTAGCGAAGTGGTTAAAAACTCAAAATGTATGGGTTTAATTATTTCCTTATACAAAAATTTAACGATCATCTCGAGTATCAGAAAATTTATCATTGATTTAAAATAAAATTAAACTGTACAATTGTTATTTTGTTTCTCTTTTTTATTAAAAATTAATTAAAAAGTTAAATGTTGAATTTGTTTCTAGGTTCTAAATACTCTGTTCAAATATTTACCCTGCGACTGATAAATAAAACATTTTTTATTTGACTTTTATCCACTGAGACCGTGATAAAAAAAAGGTTCGTTATCACTGCTGTAAATGACTATACTATAACGAATGCAAAAGTGTAAAGTACGTTTGCATTCGTAATATATGTTTGCTAGTCATTTAGTTAGAAAGTTGTTTTTTTGAGAAAGGGACAACTATTATTAAGTGTAGTAA
Organism: Polistes dominula; assembly: GCF_001465965.1. Next base: position 967,751 of record NW_015148974.1, on the reverse strand, counting down.
TTAATGCGGATCTTTGATATTTAACTCATTACGCTAAAATTGCCATATCTATTTCGTCAAGGAATTCAGCAGTTGTCTGAATAATGAATAAAGTTATCGAAAAAATAATGGACACTTTTTCGAAGAATAACAGATCTATGATTACTTAATAAATAAATATTAAATTTATTATTAAATGGCATCGAATTAATTGCTATTCCTAATAAATAAATCTTATAACACTTTATAACATTATTATTATTATTATTATTATTATTATTATTATTATTATTATTATTATTAACTGGCATTAGGAACTCGAAAGTTCATTGCCGCAAATACCAAATCCCACCATTGTTCCCGTCTCTGAGCGCGATCCTTCCATTCGCGGTCTTCGTATCCTATTTCTTTCAGGTCCCTTCTAATGTTATCCTCGCATCTACGTCTCGGTCTACCTAGTGGTCTTTTCCCGTTTGGTATACCGACCAATATTTTGTGCGCCGTTCGATCCTCCCCCATGCGCGCCACGTAACCAGCCCATCTTAATCGGCGTGATTTTACGACGTTTATAATGACCGGTTTGTTATACAATCGATGTACTTCAACGTGGAATGAAGTTTTTTTTATTCGCCCGTTTTCTCATCGCGTTTTGCACCGAAGATTTTACGAAGAACTTTATTTTCGAAAACTCTGAATTTCTTTTCGTCCTGTAACGTAAGGGACCACGACTTGCTACCATAAAGAACTACCGACAGGATGATTGTCCTGTATATCCTGATTTTTAATCGCCTAGACAGTAATAGCGAGCTGAGTAATTTGTTAACCGAATGAAAACATGAGTTGCCTAGATTGATTCTTTTTTTAAGTTCTTCGTTAATTTCGTTCGTCTGATTTATGATTGATCCTAAATACCTAAAGTTTCTGACCCGCTCAAAAGTTTTATCCCGGACGACCAAAGTTCCAGTACTAGGCCTATTCTGAACTCTATCGGTTACCATATATTCGGATTTTTCCGCGCTTATTTGCAGTCCCAGATCTTTAGTATTATCTATTAATATTTTTTTAACTGTAGACCATATTTACTTTTCTGCAGCTCTTAATCTTATAACACATAAAAATAATAACGATGCAAACAAGTTGAAAAGTGAAATTTGAGATAAGTGAATGGACAAGAAAGAAAGTCCCTTAAATCTATGAGTTTGACGACGATTAAATGGATGTCTGATGTCGCAATCGTAGGGCGCATCGTTACTCAATTATATTTACATGTTGATAGAATTATCATGTTTTAACAAGTTTCTCACAAGAACCCCTTTACATCCTCCTTACATCTTATGATTCTAATGAAACTAGTATCTAAGCCTAATTTAACTGTTAAGTATTACAGAGTAGGTACTATTGCATAACACAGTTTTCTTCTTTCGAAACTGTTAAATTATTCAACAAGATAATTTGAATCTGAATGAAAAGATTAAAATTATGAGAAATATAGAAGAATAGAAAACAAATAAAACGAGTATAATTATAATCAATATTCCTTTTATTTCTATTATTAATTCAACGGAATAATTTAAATACGAAAGAAAGGGTGAAAATAATGAGAAAAAAAAACAAGAGCATACGTGGTTAATACTTATACTACTTTTCCTTTCATTTTGTTGACGACGTTGATGGTGAAGGAAAAAGTACAGAAAAGAAGGAATACATTAGCGTGGAAAAGTCTCTCAGAGACCGGATAGTTAAGCTCTTCCATCTTCCTTTTTCCTCACCTTTCTCACTCATCCTCATTCTTCTATAGTTTATTGCACCCTGCTCGGAAAACTTGCGACGAGGTTGACCTTAATGGTGTGTTCACCTGTCGCGTGAAGCAACACGAGGAGACACATAACGTCGCTCTCGTCGAATAAACGAACGGACGAATGGACGAACGAAGGAAGGAACGAACGAACGAACGAATGAACACGATAGCTAAACGCACGCACCATGCGTCCAGTTTTACGCTCCACTCGATCCAATCGATCGTTGAAACGATCCTATCTCTGCGTGTGCAAACATTGAATAATTGCAACACAACCGTTCATAGATTTTTTTTTCATTTCACTGAGAAAAATGGGGTTTCTTCGAAGTTACGAATTATATTATATTATTCATATATATAAATATATAATATATTATATAATATATTAACGATACTTGAATCAATAATAACAATAAATTAGAATTTTACAATAAATTGTTAATCAAAAGTAATTAGAATGTTATCGGTTTTAGTTTAAAAAGATATGGAATCGTTCCAGAGTTCAAAATTAGAATTCGTCGTATAACGGCAAGATGGTTTCTTCTCCTTCTTTTTGTCCACGTCGTTGACGTTTCGAAAGCAGGATGTAATCGTGTATGGCGATTTGTTCATAAACGCCCACGTCGTTCCAGGAAGTTGAAGATAAGTAAAAATGAAAGATATGTACAAGGTGGCATCATAAGAAATCCCATAAATAACTTTTCTACGTGGAAAACGAATCCATCAGCTTGTGGAACGTAGTAAGTTCGAACGTTCGATTAGTGGAAACATCAAAACGTGCGTATGAGCTCGCAGCTTCTCTCCCTTTTTTGTATTTTCTTTTTCTACTGTTTTTTTTATTTTTTTCTTCTTTTTTTCCCTTTGCTCGTACCATTCAGTTCCGTCTTCCCTCCTGGCCATAAATAAGTAATCATTCGGTTTCCACGAATCTCATAAACTATCGTTCCTGGGGCCCCGCATACTCTTTCTCGGTATACCAAAAGTTTATTATTCTTTTTTATACCTACAACTGAAAGTCAATCCTATTTATCTTTTTTATTTTTTTCATTCGTTCGTTCGTTCATTCATTCGTACGTTCTCCCTTACTCTTTGGCAACGTCGGAGAACGAACGAGCTACAAGGTTATTCCATCGAAGGTACTAGCAGCTTCCGATAAATCGGCAGACGCCTTTTCTTGACTCCGCCCGTTTATCTCCGTTCAAAGATAAATGTGAATGTGGTCCGAATCAAACATGAATGCTTTCGAAATTAGACGTTGATGTTCGTTTGTGTTTAAACCAAGCGGAGATCATTTTCGAGGCTCTCTCTCTCTCCCTCTCTTTTAACTGTTGATATTCTTCTACATGTTTCGATATATAATATGTATGGTTTTAAACTGATATTAACAACCCTATTCAGAGAAAAACTCATATTTAAAAAGTTTCTAAGGCCATGTGTATACCATCGATAGTATACGTAAAAACTTTCTATTCAGTCCGTATGTACCACCGGTTGTACTCGTTGACATATTAATTTAATGCGTCAAAACGTCAAATGGTTTGAATGAAAAATCGAGTAAAAACTGCTCGAGACGTTGAACGTGATAATAATTATCTTTAATTAAATGATCAAACCATAATAACTTCTTTTATTTTCTTTTCTTCTTCGTTAATTTTCTCAGCAGTTTTATTACTATTTGATCTTCCTTTATAGTAAGAAAATGAAATAAAACATTCAAACGAATCTTTTAGAATTCTTTGTAGATAAGTAAGTACTGACACATATACTACTAGCTTTATACTTTGTTGCGTTTATTATTTTCTCTTTCTCTCTGTCTCTCTCTCTCTCTCTCTCTCTCTCTCTCTCTTCAGATCCGCCCACCCACTCACACACACATACCATCTTTCTTTCTTTTCTTGGTAGTGCACATAAACTTGACGGAAACTGGCTTACAGTAATGACCTCGAACGTAACGAACCTATTCACGATTTAAGGCAGGCAATTAGCCAGAAAGCCGACCATTATTTAGATGACTCTTCTCCCACTACTTCTTTCACCATTTCCTCATACAATTGATTCGACGATAAAAGAAGCATTAACACGAACGGGGCAAACACTGAAGAAAGAAAGAAAGAAAGAAATGAAAAAAAAGATAGATGAATAGAAGATAGATAGAGACAAAGATATATACGAATACATATATATATACGTGTATGCATTTCTTTCTTCAACGATTGTAAAAGTAGAGAAATAAAGAGGAAACGAGGTATGTTTAAAAACCGGATCTCGAGGCTACTTTCTCATTTGATTGAGAGTTAGTCCTCCTCTTAAACCACGTCCGGCTTAGAAAACTACGTAATCATCGACTAATACTAAAAAAACTTAAAACGTAGATAGAAGGAATCGAATTAGTATCTGTGATACGTGGATAGTTAATGGATCTAAGTTTAGAACTTTTTATACTTTTTACTGTTCACTTTCAATCAAATAAAAAATATTAATAATGGAAATGTTGACGACATCTATGTAGTGTTACTCACAAGTAATTTTACGGTATAATTTGCTCACATCCTATAATTTTTAGTAATTGAGATGTAATAATGACTTTCTATATTTTGATATTTCATAAGTTTTATAGAAAACGAATAGTTTCGCATTTACTAATATGCTTACTAATCAATGTCTCAGAAGAAATATGGCGTAGCTATTGAAAACTTCGTATTATCGATTTTAGGTGTTAAAAAATGTAGAATATCATTATTTGTTTATTTATTATTTTTATTATACATAAATAGGTAAGTAAATAATTTATCCAAATTAAATATAAAAATTGATCTTATACATATAATGTATCTTTAATTAAGATTCTTATTTCCAAAGAAAATCTGAGAATCGTGTTTACGAATAGTTAATGATTCTAATCTTTCCTAAAATGATCACATACTAATGTTAGAATAAGATATTAATCTCGAAAAAAATTCATAGCTCTCTCTCTTTCTTTCTCTCTCTCTCTCTCTCTCTCTCTCTCTCTCTCTCTCTCTCTCATCCAAAATAAGTTTAATAACGAAGGTACTGAAATATTCAGATGAAGATTTATCGATAGCCGTTCGGTTCGATTCACGCGACTCCCATTTGCATAAATATACGGACGTACGAGTCAACGTTGGATATACATTCTGTATGATTGATCGCGCATTAATTATGCCTACGCTCGGTTAACGATAAAGGTCCATAATATACGAAGGCAAAAATAGAAATCTACAAATAAAAAAAAAAAGAAATAGAAACGAAAATTTGTTGTTTAATTTACACAAGTTCTCTTAAGTCACGCATATATTTTTATCGATCCAAGACAAAACCTCGAGATTTATGAAATTCTTATCGATTCTAAAAAGAACTTTTAAATTATTATTAATTTCTTTTAAATTATTATTGAACAAGTAATAATAAAAGAAAAAAAGTTAACTTATAGAATTTTATTTATTATTTTATATATTATTTATATTGAATATCTCGAACATATTTTATATTATTTTATTATAATATATTAAAAAAAAAAAGAAAGAATAACAAACGAGAATATTTGTTATTTTAACCGAAAGATGAATTGATTTTCTTAAAGCGGCACTCTGTCCATGTCTCATGTGGACAAATTAATTCGTCATGCCCGTGGTAAATATGAAATCTCATAATTTGTGTTTTTCCAATGACCGATCGTACCAAGTTAACAAGTTATTTAATGTAAATAAAATTGCAGAAATACAAACAGAAAAAACACTTGATCGTTTAATTAAACTTGAATAAATATTCATTTCAATTACAAATTTTGTATTTTGTAAATTGTTTTTTGTCAAGAATAAAATGTCGAAGGACATTTTTAAGATTTCTAATTACTCCAAAGAAATTCCTGTCGTATTTTTTGTTACATCGGAGTCCGCATCATGTGGGGGGAAGGGGAAAAAAGGAAAAAGAAAAGGAAAAAAAAAGGAAAAAACACAAGAACGCAACGTTGTCGGGTTTTAAAGCCGAACTAGCGCAAAGAGTAATCAAAAAAACTGTTCGAGTAAACGAGTAGAACAAGTCGAAAAGGTAAAAAGAAAAATAGGGTGTAGTTGATCTTAACGGATTGTTCAATAAACGGTTGATCTCAACGATTCCGTTCGTTTGATCGAATCGAAACAATGCTCAGAAACGTTGTTAATGAACCAGCATGTTTATCGTATCGCGAAAAACAGATCAACATTGAACACAACCGGAGTTCGCAAGAACAGCAACAACAACAACAACAACAACAATAACAAAAAGCGAATAAAAAATGTTAACGAATAACGAGCGAACGAAGGAGGTGAACCGACTAACGGAACGATTTTTGCTACGAGAAAAGCTTTCTCTCTCTCTCTTTCTCACTCTCTTTTGCTGATTTTTTTTTTTCTCTTTCTACTAGCTCTCGAAGCTTTCGCGCAAGCACGACTTTATTTACGAGTCTTTGGCGGCTGCTACGCTTTCGCCGGTAATTGCCGCGGCAATTACAACGCGATTTATTGTAATTACAATTTTTACCGTGCGACGACTGAGCCAAACTACAAGCAGCATGTGCCTTTTCTCTTTCTCTCTCTCTTTCTCGGCCTAGTAGTAGTAGTCGTAGTAGTAGTAGTATTAATAAATATTTCTACCTATTACCTTGTCCTATTTTATTATTAGGACCTTGAATAAGTTCTCGCTGTTTCATCAAAGATAGCAATAGCAGTACTCTGTGATTGAAATTTCGAATAATAACGCACTTGCAAGGAAGTACTGTATCTAACCTGAAATTTCAGTGTATGATAGTTCACTTTAGTGTAAATAAAGTAATTTTTTATTAGTTTTGAAAATTTCTACTTTTGTGCCAACTAAAGTGTATCTGTGGGGAATTTTATTGCACTACTTTATTCAAAAGAAATCGGCAGCTGAAGCACATAGAATTCTTGTTGAGACTTATGGTGACAATGCTCTGTCGGATACGACATGCAGAGACTGGTTTCGACGCTTCAAAAATAATGATTTTGAACTTGAAGATAAAGAATGTAATTTATTATGAGCTGCTCAAACCGAATGAGACTATCACGGGGGATCGCTATCGACTTCAATTGATGCGTTTAAGTCGAGCCCTAAAAGAAAAACGGCCGCTATACGAGAAGAGACACGACAAAGTGATTTTGTTACATGACAACGCCCAGCCTCATGTTGTAAAACCAGTGAAAACCTACCTGGAAACGCTTCGATGGGAAGTTCTACCCCACCCGCCGTATTCACCTGACATAGCCCCTTCCGATTTTCACCTATTCCGTTCGATGGCACATGGCTTAGCTGACCAGCGTTTCCATTCTTACGAAGAAGCTAAAAAATGGGTCGATTCTTTAATAGCCTCAAAAGACGTGTCGTTTTTCCAACGCGGAATTCATATACTGCCAAAAAAATGGAAGAAAGCGGTCTCTAGTGATGGGCAATACTTTCAATAAAACGTTTTTGTTCTTTATATTTTAAATAAAGTTTTTATTTTATAAAAAGACAGCGAGAACTTATTCAAGGTTCTAATAATTATCTACTATCTCGCTTTATATTCACAAATTATATTATATATCATTGCATTGCAGTAGAATTTATTATTATATAAATCTTTCTTTCTTTTCTTTTTTAATATATGAATAATCGTTTCGTCATAGAAAATATTGAACACCTCTTACGTTCATTTAATTTAAATTCTTACCTCCCGTATATTATCGAATAAGCAAACAGGTTAAATTACCATTTCTAAGTGGTCTTCTTCTTTTTCTTCAAGATGTTAAAATAGGTTCTAATCTTAAATAAGATTTTAAATTCGTAATATGATTATGAGAGAAAGAATTTTGAAATGTTATTGGAGATAAATCTAAAATTATTGAAAAGAAAATTGAATTATTAATTAAAGAAGTTATGTTTTGTCATGCATCAAAAAGATATTTTTCGTAATTATTGAATTTCTGCAATGATCATAATTCATTATAGCATCTCCATAATTAGTTAATAAAAGAAATCTCTGAAGATTTAATGAAGATAAACATATTTTTCTTCAAATTGATTCTTCTTATTGATTCATTTATAATCGATATATTTTTTAATGTATCATATCAAATGTACTTTGTAGTATACTTTAGAAAGTTCTATAAATTGAATACAAAATGTGATAGTTTTTAGAAATCGTAATTTCGCATGATGCGTTTCTGCTTTGCATGTTTATAACGAATAAGTAGATGTTAAAGAGCTTAACGTTGCTGTATATGCACGACAGACCACGCTTTTAGGGATTCCCTTTGATGATATTCCCTCACCCTGGAATGAGATTATATACATCACTGACTCATTCTCGAAAGTATTGGTGATTCACGAAAAATAGCGATTATAAAAAAAATACTGTAAATAAGTTTTTGTATTATCATTTGAAAAATTTTAGATCTTTTTCGGAGATTATTGCTTCTTCTTTAACTCATTAGTGCCTAGTATGTGTCGTTGTATTGTGGATGGTCACGTTTGCGCTCATTTTTCCCTCCTTTTCGTCATCCACTTTTCATTTTTTTTCTTTCTCAACAATTTACATCTGGCACAATTCTACGAAGACGTTTTACAGCTTCCACTCTTTTTTAAAGTCCCTTACTTTTAAACATTAATCTTCAAAATTACAAATTATGTAACGTGTTCTAAATGTATAAATCTGATTTTAACCATTTGAACAAAATTATTTGACTCTTTGGACTTTTAAAATCATAAATATGTATAATCAATATTTTAAAGAATACAAAATTTCACTAGAGATATACGTATATATAGATATGCGCCAATAGTACTATTTACTTTCGTATCGATCTCACGTATTTTCGTTCCTCGTATGTTTCAATTAGCCCATCCATCGGCAAATTTTGGATTTTTTTTTATGAACGTTGAGATTTTATTTAAAAATAACTGCTGGAAAATTCCGGACATTCGAACAGACACGTGCTCTGTTATGGCAAAGGTTCGTGATAAGAGAAAAGAGAGGAAGAAAGAGAGAGAAAGAGAGAGAAAGAGAGAGAAAGAGAGAGAAAGAGAGGAAGAGAGAAAAGAAAAAAATAGAAACAAAATAAAGATTGAAAGAGAAAAACATAAAACTTGAACGGGTGAGAAGAGAAGGGAAGGAGGGGGAGCCCGAAGTATGGAAAAATAAAAGGCGTGAACCGAAGAGAAGCCAAGAAAAAACACAAAGGGGGATATAAAAAGGGGTATGCTTGATAGGAAGGAGTAAAGAGGGAACCAAGAGGGTTGGGCTATCGGTAGTGGTAAGTGCATGAGCAGCACGCCGTGCCTGGCACTTAAGGATATATATTAGCGATGGGAATGTATACATATACATATACATATACATATACATATATATATACATATACATATACATACATATACAAAGCTATTGCGGGCTTGAATTCAATGCTCAGAAAAGAAAAATATATAAAAGAAGGGCTTCTCCAACGTAAAAATTTTCCTTCGATAAGAAAAAAGATAAAGGATCCGCAATGGAAGAGAAAATCGTTTAGTTATTTATGCATGAGGTATTTTTAAAGGCATTGGTAGGTGCAGTTTTTCGCACGATTCGTATTTGGCACGCGGAATCTTCGATCTCTTTAGTTTCTAGCTCCCCCGGTCCTTTTTCCCCCCTTTGTACTTCCTAAGAAACTACTATACGCTTTAAACTCCTCTTTACGACGTTCTATAGTCGCATCACGATTCCAACGTCTGTTTTCCAACGCTGCGAGTAACAGCTTTCGTATGGAACTGAGCAGTTCTCTGTAACGGAGAGCTTTACAGTTACCGAGCCACGCTAGCAGACATTAATCTCTCTTATATGAGTTACGGCCCGTATATTTATACATATGTATACGTATAAAATATGCGAAGGTACGCATTCGTGAATACATACATGGACCTCGCCAGAAAAATCTACGATCAGTATTACTTTTAAATTTTACCTTAGTGTCATTATTACACATGAAAAATTAATAATGTCTTAAAGATTAAAAATACTTTCGTATGACGGCCAAATTATCGTCCAATTTGTCTGATTAATTTTTATACCTGTTGTTAAACTGCGCTATGAACTAGCAAATTTATAGTGAAATATTTCAACTTAGGTGTATCATTAAATCACATAGTCATGTATATTACATTATATGATTATAAATAAAGGTAGAAACTAATGATAGTAGATATATGACTAATAATAAGAGGTTAATTTAAAGCATGAAAAAAAAAGAGATTTTATTATAAATTCATAGAATTCTTTTTGCTTTTTTTTTTTTTAATTTTTATGAAGACAAGAAGAAAAAACATTTCGATAAAAACAAAGAAAGCACCAAACGGCCTTATTCTTTCTATCCTTTCCTCTCAACGAGCTCCTCCTCTTCTTCTTCCTTGATAATTCTCAGTTTTTACGAGCGACAGCTTTTACACGATGCAGCTGCCACGATATGAAGTCTTCATGGTTTTCAAGAGGCGTTAAAGAGAAAAACTAATCTCGGCTATGAGAGCGTATGACTTACGAACCGAAGAAGTTTCACGTGGCTCTTCTTGACGCTTAACAGTATCGTTATATTACGATTCGAATAGGATTTTTTTGATATTACTGAATAAAAGATTTCCATTGAATAGAATGTTATTTCTTTACTACTTCAAATATATACATTATATATAAATATTGAAAAACATTTTACTTCCATTATCAAATCAAATACAGAAATTAAATTAGATTGGATCCAAAATGTTGAATATAACGAATCGTACGAAGCAAATACCTATGAACTTTATCGATGGGACAATATATTTCCCCATGATACGTAAGTGAAACAATTTGATGTTAAATGAAAATTAATAATTTCAGGTAATATCAGACAAAAATATCAGTATTTTCTCGCTTTTGAAGTGAGAAATCGTTCGACGTATATTTCAACCATATTTGCCCTGTTTCAATGGCAATCATGTATTTCCAAAGATAGAACGATAACTATACGATCGAGGAAAGCATAATCGATGATTTCAATAGTAACCATGAAAAAGTCGATCGACGTATTTTGAACAACAAGATTAGTAAAATAAAAACAAAAAAACAAAATATGCGTTCGACGGTGTAAACCAAGCAATTATATGGATCCTGCTTTTTACGAGCCTCCTGACGCGCCGTGAATAATATTCCTGTTGGCTGGATACATAAAAAAAAAGAAAAAACAAAAAAAGGAAAACACAAAAAAAGAGAAAAGAACAAAAAAAGAATCAAGGGAAAAAAAGGTCAGGGAATTCCTCTCACTCAATTATTATCACGACGTACAGCGAATTCTCTTGCGACGCAACGAGTAATTTGTCGGGCTGGTAATACGTGCTCTCAGTTCTTTCGGCCCTTTCAGCCCTTAAGATTTATCGGTTTATCGTACCCACCCCTTGAATCCCTCGAAGAATAAACTCAACGCATGCGATTACGTGTCATTTACATCGGAGAAACAAAAACGAATTAAAAATATCTCTTTGGGTAAAAACTTACATTTACAAGATATATTTACATATGACGCAAATAAATCGTAATTAAAGTTATTATATTAAAATATGTTTAAAAGTATCGATCGATAAAAAATAATTTAATTAAATTCAATTAGTAATAACAAGATATACAATTCCATTTATTCTTCGTTGCACATAATGGTCATCTAATGATAGCTTCTGTCCCTTTTAGCTATCGTTCTTCTAAAATATCCGTAATTCAAGATAAAAGACCCTTTTAAAAGAAACGAGAGACCGTGAGCAATAGTTTCTTCTTTGTAATACTATAGGTATAAATTGGACAAATTTTTGTCCACTTTGAGAGAGAAGGGTTTCTCAGTTTACTGTACCAACCCCTTTTTCGGGGTGGTTATTGTTCATACCCGTTTTCTAGTTCGAAAAATGCGCTCCTTACGCGAGTCTATTTCGCTTACATTTTTCCTAGACAAGCGGAATGCTCTTAGAAGCGTGGAAATCGTGGCCAGAATAGCCGTTGCTTGTTTCTACATTTTCTCTCTGTTAACTTGCATGTCCGTATGCCACACGCGTGCCAAATTCCGCTCATCTCGGTCCCTTCGCACGACCTTCTGGTTCGCTGTCTGTCCGTCCTAAGCACATCTCTGATCCTTCAAAGAAATAAACCTACGAAAGCGAGAAAAAGCTCTTTCGATCTTTCTTCCTCCTACCCTTCTTTCTTTATTTCTTTCTTTCTTTCTTTCTTCTTTCCTTCTTTCTTTCTTCTTTCTTAGTTTCTTTCTTCCTTTTATTTATTCCCAAAGACATACAAAACTTTGGAAAAAATTTAACTTTCCTACAAACTAAACTTCCACTCGTTTAACTTCGAAAATTCGATTTTCTACTTACAGTCGTTTAAATAATTAATTATATTTATTAGATAGACAAAAAATACAACCCTTTTATGAGTGTCAATTAGAAATATGTCAATTAGAATTTCATCGTTGAAAATATGTAGATATTTCGACATTGAAAAAAAAATTTCAAGGCCTACCAAATCCCACTTTAACTTTTTTTGTAGTTAGCAACATTGCCCTTGAGAACATACTCTAGAATGGACAATTAAAGAAAGGATGTTTTCTTAAAATCAATTTGACAATAAGTTTTTTGAATATTACATTTTTTAACGTCATTCCCTCATGTAATGTTATCAAAAGGTAAGCATTTTTTTATTTAATAATCATAGCATATTTTTATATTTTTTCGGTAGTAATAAAGAACTGTTTACAATTCGTAAGAAAAAAAGGTTTATTTTCCTAAGTTTGTAGCAATTTTGTTTCGTTTCGTCATTCCCTCATCGTCATTCCCTCATAAAATTTTATAATTTTTTAAAATATTCTGAGTTCAAAGTGTCCCTCAATAATGCTTATTGAGGTAACTACAGCGGAAATCAATAATACGGATAACTTGATCAAAAAATCTAATCAAAAAAATAAAGACAAAAAAAAATCAAACAATTTGTTCTCATCATTCATCATCATTCATCATCAGACTTTCATGTGTACTGATTTTTGTCTCTGAATATCTTTTGAACGCTTAATTTAATCGCCAAAACATAAGGCACCATTTTTATAGAGCAGTTAATTTCCTACAAAAATTTGTATTGTGCACTTCTTAATAGTCATTTATTGTTGAGTTATAAAATTCATAAATAAAAATGAAATTTGTCTTAAAATAATCAAACTTAAATCTTTAATATCATTCAATTGTGAGGTTTACGGAAAAAATATAAGATACCTTTTTTGTAGAGTATTAAATTTCCTACAAAATTCGTCTAGAACATTTTTCTGTACAATCAATTAATGATGAGGTTTAAATTTTATCCTATTGGACTGAAAAAAAAAAGAAACTGCGATGCAGAGGATCTTCCTATTAAAATTAAGAGCTCATATTTGGTAAGAATTGTTTTAAGGTGTCTAGCAACCCATTTTTCCGTGGCACTTGAAAAAAAAAGAATAAGTCATTTTTTTGACCCACCCTAATATATATATTTCCATTCCTCTTTTCTTTAATTCCTAAGAAATAATAAAGATATTAAATAAATAATAATAAAAAATAAATCATACAATATACTATCTATTTTGTTTAATAATCATAATAATCTTTCTGCCATTTTCATTGCATATTAATTACATTATATCAATTTAAAACGAAAAAGTCCTTACATGTTTTGTTTGAAATATTTTAAGAATAGAATAAGAGAAAAGAATTTTGATGCAAAAAAAAGTGTATCATTTTTAGTTAAGGTTAAAATGAAGAAAATTTGTGCAAGCATGTTCTACATGTATTATCTAGCGACTGGTTACCCAAGGATAGCACATTCTCTCTCAACCCCGTTTGTTCGTATTTCTTACTAGCATCATCTTATCCTTCTTCTCTTTCTTTTTCTTTTTCTCCTTCTTCTTCTTCTTCTTCTTCTTCTTCTTCTTCTTCTTCTTCTTCTTCTTCTTCTTCTTCTTCTTCTTCTTCTCCTCCTCCTCCTCCTAGACGATATCTCGCTTATCCTGCACTACCCGTGGTTTCGACCACTTTCGAACTACGCGCCATGTGCATCCATCCATCTCTTTTTATCTCTTCAACCCTCTACGACATCCTATCCCTCCCTCCCCTCTCCCCCACTCCTCCATTTTGTTCTTCCTCTCTCTTCTTTTTCTTTATTCTTGTACTTCCTCTTATTCTTCCTTTTTTTTCTCAGCTTCCATAGAGAACCCTTCTTCTCGATATTGTCTCATCCTCGTCGTAGTTGTCGTCGTCGTCGTTGTTGTCGTCGTCGTCGTTGTTGTCGTCGTCGTCGTTGTTGTCGTCGTCGTCGTCAAGCCGAGAAATCAAACGTTGCTCCTCAAAAACTTTTCGTACCTCCTTGAGAAACGTGTTGACCGAAACTCGAATGACTTTCGATCGGTCTTCTTTAGCGACGAGGATAGATCTTAACAGCTCGCTCGAGTGCTTGATTTTTTTTTCTTGTTTACTTCACTTTAACAAGTGATACTTTCATGACATTGTTCTTATCGTTCTAATATATTATCAATCACTTCTACTAGAATTTATAAGATTTATTTAAAAGAATTTGTTTCTTTTTGTTTTGTTTTAATATTAGATATAATAATTTATTTAATAATTTTTAATGTATAAATTAGATAAATGATATTGGGAAGATAAACAATAGAAATAGAAAATTTATAAAGAAACGACAACAAATAATTATACAAGATGTTCAAGACAGTATTTTAGAGATGATATTGAATGATTGAATATATCTATTTTTTGTTGATAAAAATTAATATTTATTCTTAATCAGTATGTTATAGTAAAGTATGGTTTCAAAGATTCCTATATAAAAAAACATTGAGATAGAAAAGAATTGTGATATTTGAACTATTAATAAGGATACTTACTTATTTTACTCACAAGAATGTATTATTATAGATATTACCCTTCTATTATTCAAAGTAGAAATATTTATATATTAATGATTGTTACAGTAGTTATAAGAATTAAATCATAAGAATTTATGTTGAACTTTTTCAATATCATAACTATAAAAATTGCAATATAAGAACATAATAATGCTACCATATATCAAATTGGACTTCCTATTTGAAAATAAAAATATTTTAATATTCTTACGTTTTAAAAACGATTCTGAGATTTTCTAAATAACTCCTAATGAACTGAGAAATTACAAGAAATTATGTTATAATGAGAATTAAAAGAAATGTCAACAAAAAAATATGATAATCATTAATTAATTAATCGCTCAAAAATGAAAATATGATGATCTTTAATAATATCTAACGAAGATAACGATGTAGAATTTATACAATAATTAAAAAATAATAAATTGTTGTTTTTTTATAACCACGAATAAAGAAGAAGAATAATAATTATTTCTTTTTGATGATGCTATAAAAATCACAAAGAAATAACGAATAGAATTTCGTGTACCATAGAGCAAATACATAGATCATGCTAGAGCCACCAAAGTACTCTACAAATGATAGTCATCATTTAGAGTTGTTTTCGTATATAAGCGACATACAAGACAAACGATTGTCATCTCCTAACAGCACTTTAGCGTTATTCCAATGGTGCCTTCTTACTCGATGCCGATGATGTACGTCACTACTATTATATACCAGCTACCAACGAAAACGATGATGGCTACACTATTACGAGATATCCAACATCGATGCTACTATATTTTTCATGATCCCTCTATATTGCCGCTATAAATTCCTTCTAACCAAAGAACAAACATTTTGGGTGACTTGTAATCGGTATAAATAATGACTCGTAAATCGTTGGTCGGCTTTACATTAAATATGAAGTGAAAAATAACGTATATAATAAATGTATCGATAATAATAATAGTGTAATAAATGTAAGTAATCAAATGTTTTAAATTTATTTGATGCTTCCTTTTTAATATGAATATTTTATTTTAATATATTATAATATTAATCATAGAATTAATTATTAATTATTAATATATTAATACTAATCATAGAATTAATTTTTTCAAGTTTTTTTTTTACTTGTTTCAATACCATACTTAACGACACGTATTATTTAGGATTAAAATTATAAAAGAATATAATAATATTTTAACAATTAACATACTAGTAATTATCGCTTATATTTATGAATATTTGTCGAATTCTGAAAATTATATTCTCAGATAGTTGATTTCTAACTGATTTCTAACTTTTCAATTATTGATTATTATCTTTATTAATTTGAACCATATTTTGCTTTATAATTAGATTACATGATATATACTCATACGCACAAGCAACTAAGTGATACTTGAACTTAACAACAATTACATTTCAGTGATATTTTACCTTACACATTAATTGTTAGACACTGCAATAAATATTAGATAATTAACTGACAGAGAACCGACAAATGGCCTATCAGTGTATCGACGTATTTTTAAATAATATTTTCATACGCATGATGCAACATTGCTTATTCGCATTGATAGGTAAAAGTAACGAGGATATGCAAGAAATGAACATACACTGTAGAAATTCTATACAAATGCGTTTTCTATATAATCACTATTAATGCATTAAGTTAAAAAAAAATTAATAACATAGACAATTACAAAACATATGTAAGGGTGGGAGAAAAATAAAGAGTGCGAGTGCATGGTATGCGTGAAACAATCGATGGACGTTGAAAGATTTGTGGATACGTGCAGCGATATGAGTGTGAGTGCATGTAGCGATATGAATATGAGTGTGTATGGCAGGAAAGAAAAACGAGCGTGCATAACGATATCTAATGTTATCGTTTGGTAAGCGCCCCGAAGTCTTTCGAATATTCCCGAACCGGAAATCGGAAAGAAGTCCTTTGTTTAATTTATTGAGAATAATCTAGAGATTTCGAGAAGGATTGACGGAAGTGATTAAGACCACTGGTGGGAGTGAATGCGTATATGAACGTGGCGGAAAATAGTAGCGAGTGCCTTTTTGATTCGGTACGACTAGTTGTGAGTGAACGAGTGTAATACGAGCGCAATTACGAGTTTAAGATTTCTAACTATTATTACTTACCTTTTTATTTCGATTTCTATCTATTTATTCTTATTAYATTAAAACTTAATATTTAGGTATTTGTTTTATTGTAATAAATACTTCTTTAAATTAAATAAATCTTACACATATGACTATAAATTTCATCAATTTCATCGTCTAAGCGTTATTTCTTGTTCCTCTTTTCAATATAATAAAAATCAAAAGTAAAAAATAAAAGATTAAACATCGTAGATTCACGAAAAAGAAACCAATAACAATTACCTAATATAAAAGGTCAGAGGTACTATTTCGATCCCCTTTGAAAGTTTCTTTTTTCTCGTATTTATTTATTATCTGAGAAAAACGTTTCGTAAGGAAAAATATTTTCCTTTCTTGACAATAGGATTCCATCCAAACGATTCGAAAAGGAAATCCTTTCGCAAGCCAGGCAGATTCTTTGATATAAAATTTAATGTTATCGACGTTGAAACGTATATATATATATATTTACATATATATATGTACATGCGATTTGAGATAGATCTCGTTCATTTATCCAGGAATTTAAATTATCAATTGTGGCGAACGAATCGAACGTCGATACTTACTAGACGTAGTAAAATATTTTGTAGGTAGCTGAAAGTACTCGTATATCGTTCGAAAATGCGAATCTAGAACGTTACTTTACTTCTCCTTACGCGATACGTCGATGGTAAAATATAACCCTGGTGGAAACAAATCTCTGTGGTGCGCATAGATAAAACTCCCTAGCACTTCCGTATCCGGTTACTTATTTCCTCCTTCTGAAAGGACACATAGGATCTAGGAAAAAGTGAGTGAGTGAGGGAGAGAGAAAGAAAGAAAGAGACCGTAGATAGACTCGGAAAAGAAGGGATACGGTATCTATATGGACGATCTTTAAAAGGTCCCCTTTTTCGAATCCGGACCACCCGTGGTGAGTTTCGCAAAGCCGACTGATTCCTTTATATCATCGTGGAATGACGGCGCTCTTTATTTATCGTACACAATGCTGCTCTTCAAAATTTTCTAGAAATAGAAATCCTAGAATAATATTTATATACATATAAATAATATATAGTGAATAATAGAAGTACTTTCTCCCAATGTAAATTTGAAATAAATTATTATTTCTTGTAATGTAATGTTTGAAATTCTAATGTACAGAAATCTATTTTAGAATTATTAAACGATTAAATTGATATATATTTTAATACAGAATAATATTTTATTGTTAGAGAAATATTACATTACTTACATTAAATGATCAAAAATTTGTCTTACAAGAGTATTTATATTTATGCAAGATATAATAAATATACAATGAATATATTTGTTATTAGTATTTGGTTTTTGCATTTTGTAATACTTTTGAGACGATTAGGCATATTTTATAAAATAAATTTTCTCCTTAGTTATGTACAATTTAAATTCTTTTATAATAAAATGCTCTTTTATAATAAAATTTACGTCAATTCAGAAATAAATTTGAAATATTGTTTTAAAATAAAATTAACAGTAAAGATATAAATACTCCTATCACTTGCTGTACATATACATATATGTATAATCTATTAGAAGTATATGCTCATTGCAAGAAGCAATTAAACCGGACAAGCTGATAATTTATACGATTATAATATTTTCTTGTTTTTTCAGATGAAAACAATAAAACTACTTATACAGTACTACGTATACTTTAAAATGTTACTTAATCCTAATCGATCGAATTTAAAATAGTATATTCAAGTTTAAAACTCTATCGTTAAATTCACCGAAGTGTTGGAACAAATGGAATAAAAGAATTTCAAAATGTGTTCTAACAAATCATTATTCAAGTTCCGTCATCTTCACGATGTAAATGAAGCTTCAAGAGTTCTGACAAACGCTATGACAAACGATCAAACGTATCGCGAGGAATGATTTGTTAGACGGTCTGTCAAACACGTCAAAAGTAACCAAATGGAATTGATATTTGAAACAGCATTAAGGCGGTCTACCACTATGTACTGTCCGTTCATCAGAATGCTTGTACGGTAAATAGTAATA
Source organism: Polistes dominula (assembly GCF_001465965.1). The sequence continues at coordinate 948,818 of NW_015148974.1, read as the reverse complement.
ACATTCTCTGATGGGGATACTCTTTTCATTTAAAAAAAAAATTTTTTGTATACATATATCACATATCCAACAATCTTCAAAAGAAATCTTACTACTGCACGTTCCATAATTCGATGAATTTTGTTCAATAAAATTCTTCTATTAGATAAAATTATTACAAATATTCTAACTCAAAACTATCCGTCTATCAAATAATAATGTGGGCTGTACTTCACGATCAATTTAATGTTAGCATGAATTTTTATCCACCTACGATCATCATCTTTGATCCTTTTATCTGCAATCTATGCAATTATCGACCATACCTATAGTTAGCAGGTGGTCCGATGCGAGAAGGAATTTCCGAAGGAGAAATCCACACAGAGATCTCGGCGTAATTTCAAAGGTACACTTTACGATGTGGTAATTACATTCAAGAGAAAAGGGATACTTGATACTTCAAATAGCTTTTGCTTTTGTCCCATCAAGAATATAATGATTTGTTCGATATCACAATTCTCTCAAATTTAACGAACATTTTACACATAGATAATTTTTTCTTTTTTTTTTTTTTTTTTTGAAAAATTCACCGTTTTACTTTTAAAAAATATTAACTATTTAAGACAAAAACGCAAAATGACTTTCTAAACATTGTCTTTAACGCGACACATAAACGAACATATACTACACGCATTTATACTTAATTTCTTACATTTTTCCAATTTACAAAGGATCCTTAACATTTTCAATTCAATGTTCGGTGAGAAGAAAAAGGCAAATTATCTGCTCTAAAAGGACTTCTTGGTGCAGAAATAAAGGCACTGGTTATAAGAACTCTTTTCCGAATAACGGTATAATTTTACTTGGTGCAGTCTCGTTTGCAAAAAATTAAGTATGGCGGTTAAGTACAAACATTAAAAACGAGGTCAATTTTCCGGACAAAAAACATAGAACCTGAGATGCGAATAAAAAAGTATAAACTACGTATGGCTTTACATTCAAATTCGTTTAACAAACTACACATACGGACATATTATAGATAAATTATTTCATTTAAATATGAAACCTTTTCCCCCTTCAATCTTCTACGGATAATAAATTTTTGAAAAAATTACTTTGAAATAATAATTCTAATTTTTGTTTGTTTGTTATAATTTAACCTATAATCAGTAAAATATTGTTAAACTTCCATTTCTATTCTGTGATGTTATTATTATTGTAACAAAATATAAATTACTATTTACGAGTCATTAAGATTATTTTGTTTAAGGACCTAAATTATTACTCACAGCTGTAGTTAAAACTAAAAAATATTCATTTGTAAATTTTTTATCATAGTAGTCGAGTGAAGATTAAAAATGTGAGAAATGAGAGATTAACTTCGCGTAGGCAGGGTCCATTTTTTATTCGAAACGGAGCGCAGAATATTCTAACGATATTTGTTCTCTCATTTCCTCTCTCTCTCTCTCTCTCTCTTTTACTCCCTTTTTTCTCTCTTATGTCTGTGTACGTAATATACATAGAATGGTAAACCGGCTACTTGATTAGCCATGGAGAACTGCAAGAGCTAAACTCGAGGCGTCTCTCCCTACCACTTTTGATTACTCTTTGATCGAGCTTACGAGACACTGGCAAGTTTCAAAGAGAAAATTTCAAACGTTCTTTTCTACAACAACGAAGACGACGATGACGATGAGTAGAAAAAATCGAGACTTGGTCTGACAGAAAAAAAAAATAGAGAAAAAGGAATGTATAGATATATTCATCATTCAACATTCGTATTCTTAAATATATAGGAAAACTATATAATATATGGAAATATATTATATTATCATATATATATATATATTATAAAATAACTGTAAATATATATGGAAAAGATATATAAAAACACCGAATATTTATTTTTCGATGTAAATGTAAATGCATTCTTTCCTAAATTATCTTTTCATATAGATCGAGTATAAATTTAAAGTTAATTGATAATAAACTGCTGAAATTTTGCGAAGCACTATTCTAAATACGAAGTTCATTTTGCTCAGCTGCCATTTGACAATGATTTAAAATGATTTGCAATGACACTTTCTTACCATATTTTTTAAAAGTATTTAAAAAAAAAAAGGCTATTTATAGAAACAATATAGCAGCCTTAACCTTTAAGGGTATGATATCTACGTATGATCTCTCCCAAAAAAATTTCTTTCAATTACGTGAACGTAAGTTCACAAGAAATTAATAAGAATTTATCAAAGATTATTAGTTGGAACGAAATAGTTAAGTTTAAAGAGCCAATAAAGTGGGGAAAAGGAAAAAAGTTAAACGAGTCGGAGAAAGGCTAAATAGTCCGTTACTTTTGCTCGTGTGTAAGTTGCAAGGCTTGACTGACTTCTCCATTACTGGTAGCACACGGCTAGTAGTACACGGGCAGCCTTCAACCTCGAAACTTCCTTTTAATACGAACGCGCATCGAAGAACGAAGAGGAGCAGCCAACGAAAACCGTTTCGCTCGCGTAACAGCTAAGCGACGAAATGGAGGAAGCTCTGAACCTTCTAGAGCTTCTTTCCTTTTCTTCCTCTTCTTCCTCTTCTTCTTCTTCTTCTTCTTCTTCTTCTTCTTCTTTTTCTTCTTCTTCCTCTTCCTCCTCTTCCTCCTCTTCCTCAGTCTTTTCTCTCAACCCTCACCCTCCAACACCATTTCTAGACTAACTTCCTTCGAGTTACCTTCCGAACGATCGTTTCATCGCCAACTCTCGAAAAGCTGCGAACCGAACTTTCCTACCTAACGTGATATCCTAGCTCGATACTTTTGCCCCAGGAACGACCAGAGTAGTAGTTCCTTCACAAGGATCGGGATATCGAAGATTTTCCTAGATACAGTATTCGAACTAGATATCCGCTTGGATGCATAAAAGATCAGAAAAAGATACAGCTTCACCTAAAAACGTTTTTCTCGACCTGTTTTTTCTTCCTTCTTTAAAAGAATCCAAGCTTTTCCTACTTTAGAATCATACTTAAGCTAAACTATTTATTAGAAATCTCATTTGTAAGATATCATTTGCGAAGAATAGAAATTAAATATTAATTTAAACGGTTGTCAAATAACGAAATTACGTTGTTTTTCAAATACAACAAAAGAAAGTGATTCCTATAATTTACAGATCTTTGTGTTTAATTTTTATCGAATTAGTTTCATATTATAGATCTTTACTTTAAAAATCTATTTGTCGTATTATTTAATAAAATCATGTTTTTCCTTCGTTTCTCGCTTTCTATATCTCTCTCTTCCTCTCTCACTTTCTTCAACACCTTTTGTAACACTAGTCTTGAACCATGTTAACGTATACGAGTCAAAGTTCGCGTCGGCAAATTGCATAGTTTTAGCTGCCATTGGATCTCGCCAAGTTCCAAAGTAAGTTTCTTCAACGTGATCGTTTGGCTATGTTGGAAGCTCGGAAAGCACGAAACTTTGCCTCGATTTCACTGACCAATCTCTTCAGGGCAATAACGCGCGGATTGAATTTACTTCTAAAGTTGTATGTCTTTATAGTCTTTATAGTCGCATCATGTCGGATATCTTAATAAAAACGTAAGTATCCATCATTATTTTCGAACGATTTATTGATAAAAGAACATTTTTAGGATTAAATGATATATTAATCGTTTCTCATTATTAAAGCACAAGCAAGTTTTAATGAAAAGTACTTTGAATGTAGAACAAAAATATGTATCCACTAAATTCCGCAAACTTTCTACGATATAGTTTACTTTCTCCAATAAAAATCATGTCAGATTGTATCTGAATGAGACGACAACGGCAATGATGATGGTGACGGTAACGGTGACGACGACAACGGTGACGGCGACGACGACGGCGCAGGGATTCTCGAATCGTGCTGGCTGAAGGAACTAAGCCAGAGAAAATATTGATTTAACCGCGTTACACCGGTCTTTACAGCGAAGTTAAGACCGTCGAAGCATAATTTAATGCTTTCGCTGTTTCCATTAAGTGATCTTACCAGACTTCCTAGGAGTTTCTTGAACATGACAATTGAATGTCGAAAAGGACAACCACTTTGGGTTACCTTGCTTGAACGGCCAATTGGTTTACGATAACAAGACACGATTCAAACGAAAAATTACTTTTGTTCTTAGTTAAACATTTACGTATCAAAGTTTCTCGACCGTCATTTCTTTACATGAAGATGACTTACAAAAATAAGATTCAGAGATCAAATTGATAACTGTTATCAATATTTAAGATTAATTTCAATCGAATTATTGTATTTTCAAGATAACCAACGTCCTTCCGGAAAAATAATACATCTCGGAAATTGTAAGTTTAGCTAATTCCATCGCAAACGTATAACCCACGTTTAGGTTTTATGCTATGAAGCGTCGTTATCGCAAATATTTCCTTTCTAAATAGCTCTTTTTACGCAGGAAAGGAAAGAGATAGATAAAGGTCAAATAAGAAAAGGGAGATAGAAGTAAAGAGAGAGAGAAAGAGAGAGAAATATAAGGGGTCGTTGGGAGAAGGGAAAGAGAGTAAGAAGCAGTAAGCACCAAACATGGAAGTTGGCGGAATGAAATTGGATTTAAGGTTTCCACGTCGCAGAGAAAATTTCGTTACCGACCTCGCCGGTTTACAGAACTAATACGTTTCGCAATATTTGCTCTATTCCCCCGTACCCCCTTTTTCCACACTTTTCCTGGTATGGTGCTACCAACGGCACCGCGACGCCGTTGCTTTTGAAGATGCTCTTGATTCTAGAGCATGAAGAAAAGGGTGGATGCATCCTTTTCATATTTCTCCACGGTAGACACCCTTAGAATCTCACTATTTTCGCATTATTTCAACGATAAATTTCGTTGAAAGAAAATGGCGCTGGATCATCATTCCTTTTGCCTCTTTCTTTATTTCTTTCTTTCTATTTCACACACATATACACACACACTTTCTTTCTCTCTCTCTCTCTCTCTCTCTCTCTCTCTCTCTTTCTCCTTTCCCTCTCTTATCTCTTATTCTTCATCTTTCCCTTTCCCTTCTTTTTCTTTTTATCACAGAGAAAATTTATATTGCTAAAAAGAGAAACGATCTCTCAACGAATGATGACCCGACTCCACCTTTTCCTTTTTCCATTTGATGTTCCACCTATTCAGATACCAAATTCCATTTGTTTTTGAATTATTACTACGGGAACTTAGTATAACTTTGAAATGGTCGATTCTTTTTTACCTTTTTTATAATCTTTTTATATCTTTTATAATTTCTATCTTTTAGCAAATTAAAATGTGAATAATATGATTTAAGATTCGCGGAATTCATGAAGGTATGTATTACCAGGTTAAGATATATTGTCTCGTTGTACTTACAAACGGAAGATCTAATTCTCAAGACGATGTTTTAATTTGATTTACGTATAATTTAAAGTTGGCTTAATTAATGATATTTAAAGTTCGATAACATAAGGACGTAAAAGTCAAACATAAGGAATAAAATACATATATAACGTAATCGAATTAAGGATAATAGTTCATCTTGGTGCGAGTAAAATTAGAGATTCAAATTGATAATGGGTGTTACATGTGAAATAATTTGAAAGGCATTGGTCCGTGCACCCACTATAGGTATAATTTCCGTTTATCATTGTTTATTACAATCAGTGAATTCATGCGACGCGTATTCCATATGAATAGCTTAGACTCGTTTGAAATAGAATTTCCCCTGAAATTGTGTTCTACAGCCGTTTGACAAATGAAACGGTAAACAGGCTGCTTCGTTAAATTACCCCTTCTTGTTAGTATCGGAGAAACTTTACGAAGGATGGAATAGCGTTCGTTAATCTTGCTGATTGGAATGTTATCCCAGAGTGGTATACCTATTATACTTTTTAGTAAATAGCTTGAATTTCATTTTAGAGGTTTCTTTAATTATTATATAAATGTCTACTTTACTTCTTATAATACGCTACTCATGAAAAACTCGTCTTGTCTCAAGTGATGCTTCAAACTACTCCAATGATAAAATTACTTTAAAAGGTTGCTAAATCTCTACTGTCTACATGGCTGCGATTTTCGAATGTTAGAAATGTTTGCTGTATACCCGAAGGGTTCTAAAAATTCTCGCATACTCATTCTTGATACATGAAAAACAGTGTGAAAGAGGAAGAGAGAGAGAGAGAGATACGGAAGGAAGAGCATGGAAACTATACTAGAGGTAGAGAAATCGTACTGGCAATGAAATATCCCCTGTCGTCCGGCATAGCCCGAGGATTTGTCAAACGAGAATTGATTTAGGTTCGGAGGCTTAATCCTCGAGGGAGCCCGCAATACAGTTTCCACCCCTTAACCACCCTCACCTACCACCTCATACTAGAGTTCGTTCGATCGAAAGCTCGTGTCCTAACGGAACACGCAAATAAATGGAGACTCTTATATTGCTGGAAAGAATCAAGATCATTCTTATGCTTGACGTTGGTTATAATATTTCAAATGGAAATGCCATAATAACAAATAAAAAGGTTTGGTTATTTTATATCTTATGATAAAAGCCATTTGTCGTATATTATATTTATTGTTAGATAAAATAAACGATAAAAGCTACGATCAAAATATTAATTAATGTTGAATATAAATAAATAAATGAAATCTTTTTGTCTATACATCGTATTATTTTTCGAAGTGAATTTATCTATTATCCGTTAAGATTTGTGTCAACGGATAAAAGAAGGATAGACAATTAAAACACAAAGATGAAAAGAAGCTTAAGGAAAAAAAAATGTGAACGAACAAAAGAACGAACGAAAGAACGAACACGACTCGAATATAAATCCAACAAACCAAATGCAAATTGTTAATTAGATGGCATGATTAAAAATATAATTAAGCAACGAACATTCGAGATGGTGCATTCCCCGACTGAACTCTCAACGTGACGTATTTTTTAGACGCTAGATATCATAAATGTCCTTGCTACACCGTATAACGAGATGCCCTAATTATACTCGTTGCATTTGATGCAGGAAATAACCTTAAAATATGGCGTCTGTATTAAACACTAACCCTTATTTCTGACACACTAACGACAACCTTTTTACAAGAAATGTGCTTTAAACCGTTTAAGATCTATGATGCACGAATTTTGACTTGTGGCAAACGATACGTGAAACAAAATGCAAGAAATTGATATAAAGCGATGAATTCGAGAAACGCGGGATTTCTAAAAACGATTTATTCGACTGGTGAAGCATTTTCATCGTATGAAGTTAATAATTAATTTCCAATATTTTATCCAATTAATAATATTTTTGCAAATTCATACGTAGAGTTTCTTAATTAGCATTTAATTCTTCTCATTGATTTCATATTAACATTTTAATAAAAAGAATTAACATTTATTTTAAAAAAACCGCATAGGTTTTTATTCTATACTCATGAAAAGTTATAAAGTAAGAAAATAATCGAAAAAATAACATTTGCATAATTAGTAATAAAAAAAAAGGTCTCAAACTTATACAATCGTAATTACGCTCATCCATGATTCAATAAACTCCATCTACGTGACGGTGAATGAAACCCACGATTCTCTTAAAATGCGAGTAAATAATAAACACTTTCGGCTAACGGTCTCTGTAAAAGGGAACTCGAAGAAACAACGAGGATACCTGTCTCACAAAATGGTTAATAATGTCTGGTTCTCCGAAAATCAAATCATTAAGGATCGCATTAAAAACAGAAACGATTTGGATGGTTATCTTTTTACATATGTAATTCCCAGAAAAAAGGGGAACCATGTTCACCCTTTCTCACGTAAAATAAAAAAGAAGGAGGAAAAAGAAGGCGTTTCGAGAACTCAAAAAGATTGAATGAATCATCCATGAGGATCGCGCGTCTAATTTTACGGTAAATGCTCTTCTCGACCAAGAGTAGTCTCCTTCTCACCGCAACCCAGAGAAACGAAGGAATAGTTTAGGAACTTCGATATACTTAAAATGATCCGTGAAATTAGGCTTTCTACGTTGTATATTTAAATTATACGATCTTATACAAAGGAACTTATATGAAATTAAGTTAAGTAAGAATGATATTGATTTTTTATACGTAATCTGGTGATTATTAATCATGTCTCTGCGAGTATGTAAATATGTAAAGCAAGTCATTGAAGTATTCATACTTGTTTCTACTATTAATTTGAAATAACTTATATTTGTTTGTAATGCTGTTTTAAAATTTTAATTCGCACACAGAAACTTATTTTAGTATTATTAAATTTCAAATTGATATATATATATATATATACATATTATTGCACACACAGAATAATATTTTACTGAAATATCATATTATTTACATTAAACGATCAATTCGTTTCACAAAAGTATTTATTATTTATATAATAAATGTACAATGAGTATATTTGTTATTAGTACTTGGTATTTGCATTTTGTAATACTTTTGAAACGATTTAACATATCTTCCAAGAAACCAATTTTCCTCTAAGTTATGTAAAATTTAAATTCTGTTATAATAAAATGCTCTTTTAGCAATCAAATTTACATCAATTTAGAAATTTATTAATTCTAAAATATAATCCTGTGTATAAAAAATTTGAAATATTGTTTAACAATAAAATATTTATTGTTTATAAACTGTCAATAAGATTTCGAATACTCCTGTGACTCGCTGGTTATTAATCTTATTCCTCGTGCAATTTTAATGAATAATGATATTTTGTATTTCGAAAAACATCGATATTGCAAACAATACGATTTAACTTTTGTATTTTTCACGTAAAAAAAAAGAAGAAAAAAACAATTACATTGGTGAAGAAATAACGTGAATGAGAAGAAAAAATGACAGCACTGAGGGAGAGCAACTCAATATGTCGTTAATAATGAAACAGACACGACGGATCGATCGTACATACGAGCAAGTTTCGTCACCGTATCTCCCCAATTAGTCTGTCGTTTTGTTTCCCATTGGCACGAGCTATTCTCATGTATATTCTGGTATATTCGCACGTGCCATCGGATTCGTGGCATTTTGATTTTCAAAAAATTATTGCGAGTGTCTGAGTGTCATTCGTGCGAATATGGACCTTGTATATGAGTGAAGGAGTGAGAGAAGAGGAAAGAGAATATGTGTGTGTGTGTGTATGTGTGTGAGAGAGAGAGAGAGAGAGAGAGAGAGAAAGATGCTAGATGCGTCGAACAGGACATTAATCCGAGCCGCTTTCACGCGTACTGCTATAAATTACAACGGTGTGTTGTACATGCACCGGGTAGTTTCCAATTTCCAAGAGCCACCGTAGTAATAGTTGCAAACGCAGAGACCGAAACTATGAAAGGAGCTAACGTATCCCAAGGAGACACGAAGAAGAACATACGTCAGTCATACTACTATAAGCTAGAGTTTAATTATCCACGGCTGAATCTCCCGAGAGATCGACCGTCTTGAAGAGAAACGCTGAATTCTCCTAAGGTGGACGTCCGAAAATCCTGTTACAGTTTAATTGTTAATTTACCAGCTCAGCTAGCCGCGACGTTACTAGCAAAACCCCCATGACGTTTCAAGGGAAAACAATAATACGTCTAGTAAATTGTATAACTAAGGTTGATAATAGTTCGCCAAGGTATAAACAGTTTCATTAAAATTCAACATTTTATCTTATTGTTTTTATTATTTTACAGTATAAATATAATTCTAACTCTCATACGAGAATAGATGATACGAATTTGAACAATTTTTTACTGGCAAATGTAAAAATGTAATACTAATGAATCTAGAAATAATATCACGGTTCAAATAATTCAACAAGTTCCATTTATAAAAGATACATTGTAAAAATAACGTAAAATACTACACAATATTACACGAAAAATGAAACTTGTTGAAATCGAAAAAAAAAGGCAAAGAATTATTCCATTATTCACTTAACATCCGGTAGTGTACGTCAACTATACAACGGTCTATATTACTAGCGCATAGCTCGTCGGAAGCTTTTCACAAACATGAACTGAACGTTCTCAGTGTAGAGGAGGCAACTTCCGATAATCTGTCCTCCCTTCCCCTTCGGAGTTTCAAGAAGACGGTACGAAAGTTCCTGGCGTGTGTCCTACGAGAGAAGGACTCGCCAAAGTACTTCCTCCTTCTCTTCCCCATCGAGGAGGTGTTAGAGTACGCGGCGACACTTGTAAACGCGTGTTCCCGAGGACTAAGGGCGAATCAATATCTTATAAATCAGGCCATTAAACCGCGTTTAAAGGGGGATAGTTCCTTTACCAATGGCGAAGGGTCGCTAAAATGCCAGCGTGAAATGTTCCCTTTCTCCCCTCCCCCTCCTCTCTCTCTCTCTCTGTCTCTGTCTCTTTCTATTCCACTTATACACGGTCCCCGTGAAGTCTTCCTTTCAACGTCAAAGTTCGGCTTAATTGAAATTCTTAGAAAATAGAAAGAGGGTGGTTGGAAACAAAAGGATCGTTTTAATCGATCAATGTAATCTTTATCGTTCCTTTTGGTCCCTTTTACTCGATACATCCTATCCGACGTATTTTCATTGGCGCATTGCGCCTGTTAAACTTCCCCTTACCTTTCCTAATAATACAAGTTTAGCGATGCTCGCTCTCTCTCTCTTTCTCTCTCTCTCTTGCTCGCTCGCTCGCTCGGCCGTTAGCTTAAGCGATTTATCTTGATCGTCAAACCGATAAAGAGTATTATCCCTTTTTCAGCCGTAGCTATACTCTCCTATCGTAAATGGCAAAACGTTAATACATCCCACATTAACCAGTATTTTAAGGGAAGAGAGATATCGGTTTTATTATTACCAGCTAACTCAACATCTAAGGAAACCTGTTAAATTATCAGTACGGATGGGAATAAACTCAAGCGACGAGCTCATAAAAGTTAATAATGCGGTACCATTAAAAATAAGAGAATATCAAAATTTATGACGTTTGTTTCTACAATAGGAACGTTACTATACCACGATTCTCGTATCTCGAGTAAAACTTCGATTCGGAAGCCAAAGGTCGGTCCAGCCTGGTCAGCCATTGTACTCTTTATTATCGTCAACCTCGTCAATTTCTTTGGCTACGAGCAAAAATTTTATCGTGTTTTTGAATCGTCGATATAAACCGTACCTAGAGATCGTATTTTTCTTGCCCAACTTCTGACAGCTTGTTCATACCCATCCCCACCATCCACATCCCCATCCACATTCTCATTCCCATTTCTATCCCTATCCCTTCGATATGAGGACAGAACTAAAGTTGAAAACGCTCGAATTCTCGACACATCATTTACCCATACATTTACCATCATATCGTTGTCGACCGTTTTACGAGCATTCAATTTTTACTGGCACAACGACGCGACGTGATTCCACAGTTACGATGACGATACCAATATATATATATATATATATATATATATACGTTATAACGTATTTCAAAATATAAGAGTGCTACGTGTCCAGATCGTGGGCTTGCGATTGGCTAACCAATATACGTCAATTTTTATAGTCTATCTATAGGTATTGTTACAAAATGAAACAAAAGACGAGATGATGTTTCAAGATCTTTTGCACGTCGACGGTAATCGACGTCCAGCATCATTAGAACAATATCTGAGTCGTCATAGTAAATTTATATTTTATTTACGATGTTTTGAAAATATTATTTCTTAAAATAAAAGAAGAACGGTGTAATCAATTAAAAAGAAAAAAAGAAGTAATATATAGTTACTTTAGAATAATGTTCGTATTTTCTTTTAGAAAATAAAGAACTTCATACTGACTTTTTAAAATAAAGGAAAAGTCGCAACAACAAAATTACAAAAAGAGAGAAAAGAATATTGTAAAATTGCATTCTCTTCGCAATGAGCTCGGTAATGCTTTAGCTTACGAAACAGTCGTATGTTCAAGTCTGTAAAATTCGCTTGTTCTACGTGTTAAGGCGAGAAAAAACATCGTATCCTAGTAAGAATTTTGGAAAAAAAAGTATAAAATGACCGAGGAAGAAGGGAAGAACCTTCCCTTCGTCCATTGAATCCGTACTCGAGGGAAACCCTGAAGTCTCTTAATATCTCTCACTACTCTCGATATCCCTAATCCAATAATTTTATCACCTGCAGAATACACCAGCGATAGTACCTTTTATTTTTCACGTAATTTTACTAAATGTGCCAATTGTGTCCGTTATCTCGAGCTACCAAAGCATTCTTTGTCTCTCCCTCTCTCTCTCTCTCTTTCCTTCTGTTTGGTTTTCTTACTATCCCGTTTCAAAACCGCTATTTTCGACCATGTTATTACGGCTAACATCTACGAGTCCTTTGGCTGTGCTTTAAACTCTGACGTTCATTTCATATTTGCTCGAGGAATAAAATTACTCTTTTTCTTTTTATTTTTTTTTTCTTCTACTCATTTCTGTCGCTGCCTTCTTCACTTCATATTTTTCCCGAGAGTCATTTAGATAAGAGGTCGAAACAAAAGACTTTTCTGTCAAATTAAAAAGTGCCAATTGATTCATCATAAACCTACCATCTATCATTTTGTTCTAAATTTGTTTATTAGGTATATCATAGTTATTCTTATATATATAATTGATCGAGTTATCAATTATTTAACGTATTTCAAGAATAAAAGAGATAAGTAATGTCCTGTGTTAACAAACGATTCTTTCTTTTCTTCCTATCTCTTCTTTCTATTTCATGACGGATATAAGAGAAATGTATTTTCCGTGTTACGTAAGTCGTAATATTGAGAACTTGTATATAATTTAGTATCTGCTGACGAGAATATATTACATATTTATCATACTCAAGGAAATCACTTTTTTTTATGCTTATGAATAATAACAAAAGAAAGAAATATAGTGAAATTGTACGCGAAACACATTTTTTTCTTTTATTATTATCGACCAATCAATCCCTGATTCTATTTATAAATTTTAATCTAGAACAAATAGATATCTCAAATACTTATGTGAATTAAATGATAAGCAGGAGACAAAATTTGGGTCAGACAATTTTATAGATAACCGGATAGGAGATTATTTTAAGTACTTCAATGGATCAAAATTTTTATAAGAAATCATTCGATTATAAAATAAATTATTTCGATCGGATATTCTCTTCTCCGTTAGTCGATATCCTTCAGTAAATGTAATTTTATCTTCGATTCAGTCCTGACATCATTTATGGGACACTTAAATAACTGTCTTCCAGAATTTGTTTCATTTCTTTCATATTAAATTTGACGTAAATCCAAATTAATGCTATAATAGTAGGTATACGTTTATTCCACTTTTATTTTGAAAATATCAATAACGTTATTATTATAATTATTATTATTATTAATGATTACAAACAGAGACATCGATAATTATTGCGTAGAAATAATAATTTAAATACGCAGTTTCGTTTCAATTGTTATCTCCAAATTAATCCCATGTAAAACGAAATTCCCATTTACAAACAAGAAAATGATTAAAACGAACAAGCTTAACGATTGAATAACAAAAATCGACGTGGACGTACACAACCAGCAGGTTTTTCTAACAAATCGAGAATTTCTTTCTGATTTTACGCTTTCAGCTTTAACGGAAAGAAAGATTGGAAGCTGACAGAAAGAAAGTACGCTCTCAGGAAGTTGTTCTTAAGAACCTTTTCCTTATCCTCCCCTTCTCTTTATCCTACTTCCTCCGAGGAAGAAGGAACCTACAAGAACCACAACCATCACCACTACTACGAGGAGCTTTGCTTCGAGTTAAGCGAGCCGTTCCTAGCGCGAAAATTAATAGATTTCCTGTCTCCTTCATATGAGGAAAGGTGAAAGAGCCTTGATAAACAGTGCACGCGATATATCGCTTTGGAATTTATGTTCGCCTTATAGACTCCAAGAAGGAGCTACGATTTTTCATTGTTCCTTTCGCAGAGAAAGAAAAATCGAAACTTCGTCTGTGTGTTTGTAAAATTGAAAGAAAGAAAGAAAGAAAGAAATAACGAAGGAAAGAAGAAAAAAAATAAGAGAAAGAAAACTTGGCATGGTGCAGAGTATAGAATCAATATCTCCATTTAAACCACGTAAACACGTTAACTCTGTTCTCTTTCCTTTTCTTTTTTTTATCTATTTTTCTCTTCTTTCTCTCTCATACATATAAAGAACTATCGACACTTTCCTTTCACATTTTCCGATAACGAGATTAAGAAGGATACCGAGTCCTTGATGCGTCGATCGATGCCTACGTTCCATTGACAACAAACAAGCTTAATTCTTTTCGGGATAATTGGAAACGTGCCGACTACTTGACTTAATGCTAATTTGCTTCCTTCCTTCCTTCCGTCTCTTTAATCCTTTCTGATAGTATACAAGGATACTTAATTTTGCGTTTGACATTAATTTTTTGTTTTGTTTTTAATTTGTGCAAATAATAAGAGATTGTAAGTACAGAAATATCTACCTGCGCATTTTCTTATATATATTTAAACTAGATTTATATTAAGATAAACATATTAGAGATATCGTGAATTCTCAATTGTCTCGATTCATCTTCTTTATTTATTTAGGAAAAATATAAAATTTGATTAGAAATGTAGACGAGTTTGTGATAAATACGTGTTCCGTTACACTTAAGAAACTCGACACTCCAAAGCCAAGGGACTTTCTATGTTGGAGGATACGGAAAATTATCAGGAATGACCAACCGCTCCCACGATAGTACTTATCCTTTCTTATTTTTCCTTTAACTCTACAAGTTAGCCCTTTGCCTTCAAGGGCCCGGCTATTTTAATGATATTTAACAGATTTTTTTGTGTTTTATATAAAAATGATCAAATTGGTAAAATTTTTTTGTATAGGAAAGAATGATTTCAAAGTACCTGTGAAATGCTTTCCAAATATAACCGAAATCGTTTCGAGTTGCTGATTTGCTCTAGCGAAAAAGATCTCGAGGGCAAAAGGTTAGATTATATAATATTGTTTAAAACTAATAACTAAATTTCTGTCTCACTTTGGAGTTTTTATTCAATGAAATTTTATATTTAATGACATTTTATATTTTATGAAATCACAAAGTATTTTATGTGGGAAAGAATTTCGCGCCATGTATATACTTCCATTCAATATTTCCATGAAAAAAATGTATATAATATATATATATATATATATATAACAAAAAAAAAGATGAATTTTATTAAACAAATGTTTAATTTGTAATAATAATACTTCGTATTAAAGCGTGACGAAAAATATGTATTATATCGCTAACGTTTTAAGGACAATCCGTAACTATAGTTTTAGTTAAAGCTCTCTTTTCGACATAAAAAAAAGAGAAAAATAAATAAAAAAATTAAAGCAAATAAATTGTCAAGTTTGTATATACATTTTTCATGATAATCCAATAGAAAAAAAGAATGAAAAAACAAAATAATAATTTCCAAATATATTCATGTTCATCGTGAAAAAAATTTGTTATTATATTCTAATTATAAAGTAGAAAATGGAAAGTCGTAGAGATAATATTAGCATGCCAATCCCATATTATTCGTAAAATGACAACGAACAAGTCGACGCTGAACGCGTTTGCAGTTGAAATCGAGTAATTCGAATGCGAGTTCGCGATAACAACGTGCTTTACATTTCCTCTGTTCGAAACCGCTAACGACGCGATTGATCGCAATCGGCCAGAAAAAGATTTATGATTTTCGTAATTGAATCGACTGTGTGAGAGAACCGATCGTGTACCATCTGAACTAATGTGTAAGCCACGATGCCATGGAAAAAGATTATTGTTTCGATGTTATTACGAACGGATCGAACAAATAAAACGATTAAATCGTTTGATTGTGAGCTTTCTCGATCTAGGTTGAACTAAAAAATGCACCGTCGACGAGACTGCCAATATGGTCCGATTGATTTTACGATCGATCGAACGAGACAAAATCCGAATTTCCTAGATTTCCCTTCAGAAATGATTCCGCGCTACTTTTTCGATTGATAACAAAAATGAATATTGGGAACTGAAATTTTTGTTATTATGTCTGCTGACCTAAAAAGTAATCAGTTTTAGTTTGTAGTATAATAAATTATTAAAACATAAGATTCATCAAAATTAAATAAAAAGGAAAATAAATATTTTTTTGTAATATATACTATGGAATTGATCAAATTATTTCTGCTTAAAAAAAATTATTAGTAAAGTTTATTGTGTTGTGAATGATTATCCAGGTAAATCACATGAAAATTTGGATATTAATTTTCATACAATCCCGAAGCATGGTAAAACAGTTTTGTTTATGTCGAAAATATATTTGGACGAATAGAAAAAATCGATAGGCTAAAGGCCTGACAACGTGCTCTAAAAATGAATTGAATCTATGTTTAGAACTTGAGAGAAACAAGTATGTTTGTAAATTGGGACTGCATTATAATATTATTAGAGACTTTTTTCTTGTTTTTTTTCGCCGACATTTTTTTGTCAGTACAAGAAAAAACACCAAGTTCATCTTTTTTCTGGACAAAAATTATTTTCTTTCTTTAATTATTTTATGTCGGAGAGAAAATTAATAAAACGATTAAATATATATATATATATTAGGTTGGGGAAAAAGTTATCCATTATTTTTACGTTAACTTCAAACCTTTATTTAACATACTTCTGGTTGTCTGATTTTGATCAAATATGCACCGTTTTGTTCGTTAATTTGTTAACGTTTTAAAAGTAGCTTCATAATGTCTGTCTCATAAAAGTCTTGGTCCTTATTTGCGAAAAACTCTTGTGATCGATTTTTACAATCTTCTTTTAATGTCAATTTCTTATCAATAAGAAAGTTTTGCAGTGCAACAAAAATATGATAATCGCTTAGTGTAAGGTCTGGTCTATATGATGGATGCATCAAAATTTCCAAACCAATCTCCTGGAGGTTCTGGGAAGTCACTATAGTCATGTGTGACCAGGCGTTGTTCTGATCAAACACAACACCTCTCCTTTTGGCCAATTCTGGCCGTTTCTGGTCAATCGCTTGCTTTAAATGATCCAGTTGTTGACAGTAATGATCCCAATTTAGTGTTTGGCCATATTTAAGCAACTCATAATAAATGATTCCTTTCCAGTCCCAC
>NW_015148974.1:865595-931226 GCF_001465965.1 Polistes dominula | reverse complement strand
GAACACCCTGTAAATCACAATTGAAYAGACCAAACAAAAAATGGTAAAGGAATTTTTTTTAGCTCTAAATGTCACCTTTCTAGCAAGGATAAATTTAAAATTGTTTGATTGATATTTTGCGAGAAGTCGATAACTAAAGTCATCTAACGAAAAAATAATGGATTACTTTTTCCCCAACCTAATATATATATATAAATTTAAATGAATTATTCAATGACATTTAAATGATTAGCTTAGAAAATTTTCTCAATATTAATAAAATTCTTTTAAATTGAATTTGAGTCAGCCCAATTCAATATCTCACTTAAAAATAACATAAATTAATTAAAATAAATATAATTACTGAATATATTAAACGGATAACACTTTGGTTGAACACAATAATCAACCATGTTTTTCAAAGCCCCGCCTTCAGGTAGTTCCCAATACTATAGATAAATTTTAACGATTAGAAATATTTATGTTTTATATTTTATGGAATTTTTATTCCTTTTTGGTTTTCTGTTTTTTTTTTTTTACAAGTAGAATCTATACAAAAAGCATCTCAAATAATAATACAATATAAATGTAATTTCTCTATATTTGTTCCTTTATCAAAATTTCATTTATTTTTCATAAGTTCGTATACTTACTTAGAATGCGTCGTGCTTAGAAAGACAACAGATATGCCAACACTTCAATGTTATCATAAATAATTATTGGCGCGCACTAAGATGAATAATGATCCGTCAATTCCTACAAAAACTATTTTCTTGAACAGCCAACGAGAGACTAATGCGAGCATGCATTCCCATTTACCAGTGTTATCTTATTATTGGAGTTTACAGATCTGTATCTTCCAGTACGCAAAACATACCATTTTTTTGCTTACTAGTTAATGACCTTTAGATAATAAAGAATGCATATGTTTATACGCCTTTAAGTTAAGAAGAACATATGCAAATACAAGATGAGTTAAAAAATGCTCATTTGTAAGTACGCACGCATATAACGGACGAAAATTGTAAATTCCTATTTTTTTATATTTAAAACTGAAACTAAAATTCTAACCCCGATGTTCTTGTATTTACAAATATAATCATTAATATTAATACTTCGATATCAATAAAATCTTTTATCGCGGAGAAATGAAGTTAAATATATAAAATTACCGTATCCAAAAAAAAAGAAAAAGAAAAATAACATGAAATATAGATAAAATTTACAAGTAAAATTGGAATATATCGTTTAAAATTAAAAAATATCGGACGCGAAACATAACATATATACATATATTTGGCAATGAATTTCAAAATCCAATATCTGCTATCGGAATGAAATTCAACAGTAGAACAAAAAAAAGAGAGAGAGAGAGAGAGAGAGACAGAGAGAGAATTCGATGTTGAAACTTTGGTAAAATAAATACTCGATCGAGTGCATAGAAAAATATTGTCATCTTTTTATTAAACCGTTTGTATTTTTTTCTAATAAGTAAAATATCACATCTTGGTCGCGCTCCTTTTGCAGGATTCAATGTACTTAGCGTAGACGTCCACAAGTTTTCTGATTATACGAAGTAAAGTGCTTTCAGTTGGATCTTAAGATATTCTTGCGTACCTTCTTTCATTTTGTCATCGCTCTCGTCAGGACCTCCTTGAAAACTTTCTAGCCGTTCGTAAACTTTCCACCGTCTTCAGCAGCTGTTGCGATACCGAACTATTGCTATTCTCTGCGCGTTTCGTCTGATTTTACCTTTGATTACAAGATATAGAGGAAAGGTGAAAGAAAAAAAAAAGAAAAGAAAAAGACAGACAAAAAGAAAGAGAGAGTACCAAAAAAAAATGCTTGTTAATTCTTCTCTCGATAGACTTCGACCAACGAAATTAAAAGTCTCGTCGAATAAGTCGAGCAAGATGAACTAAAAAAAAAGGAGAGGAAGAAAAAAAAAGAAGAAACAAAAGAAGAATTTTTCCCTTCGTACCCCTAAATTTCACGACACGTTTGTCCATAAATACCTTTCACTTTCTATTTTTCTCTTTATCAGTCATCCTCTCCCCTTTCTCTCTCTCTCTCTAACTCTCTCTTTCTATCTCATACCAGCGACAATATGACGTTCGAGCATATTGTAGGTATAATATTTGATGCGTACGATCGCAGCTCGACGAGTCTCTAACCTAATTTAAAAGCGTTCTCGCGCCCCGAAAATATTCCCACGGCGAATGAAATCGCTCGTTTGCTCACGATCTATACAATGTGGTGGAAATGGCGACACTTTTTTTTTCTTTTTTTTTTACCAGAACCATCGACGCGAAGAGGATAAATTATATCGATAAATCGCATTTAATACCGCGGGGCTAATCCGTTCGGCTAAAGCACGCAAGTTCGTTCAGGGAAAAAAAAAGAAAAAAAAATATATTAAATTCGTGCAGGCAAACTAAATGTTCAGAATCACGTCCGAAATTCGTATAAATTCGTTTTCGTGTCACGCGAATTGCGCCCTTTCACGAGCAAAACCTACATACATACGTACGTACGTATGTACGCACATACATAAATATATATTTTTGTACATTATTTTATAACTTCACGTTATACATGCATACATTTATTTTTTTCTACGTAATACAAGATATTTTTCGTTTTATTTATTTTACATTGATGACAGCTCGCATGACATTTTATATTCACGCGATTTTTCAAATTTCAATGCCATTTATTTAGGTCGAATACTATTTTTACTTTTTTTCTTTTTTTATCGTTTAAAGAAAAGTTCGGAAAAATTCTAAATGCGAAATGCAATATTATCCTGATACTTTTTTCATGATCACTAAAATCATTTGTTACCATTGTAACTAAATACTTAATATTAAAATACCGACTTTCATTTATAAAATATATGAAACAGAATATTATTTCATATGATTTAATGTAATAACATAAGGAAATATAACTTGTAGCTGGAAAGCAGGCGAAAATATATTATTGAGGTTCTTATATTTTTTTATTTTTATGAAATAATAAACATATTTTTAAGTAAAGAACGATAGTATTTTATTATTATGTAATCGTCTTTTTAGTAATCGTCATTTTTGTAATAAACCTTGACGACATATGAACATCAAATACCAATTCCGCTGATTCATGGTTAATAAATGCTGTAATATTGGTAAAATGTAATAGTATACAGTATAATAGAATTATTTAATTCAACTACTAACGATGCTCGGGAAAAATCATTTTTTTTAATAACTTTTTTCTGTGTTCAACCTTAAAGTTATAAAGATAGAATATCTCCGAAGTAACTTGTCCTTTTCGATATTCCTTAAGAAAGAGAAAACAATATGCTACTTTGTAAAGTTGCAATTTTCAACGAGTCACATTGAATAAAAGACGAAACAAAAGAAAAGAAAACCGCGAATGTAAAAAAATTCACAACAAAAGACTTTCTTTAATCTCGTTTTTTTTCTCTTCTTTTCTGTCTCTCTCACTCTCCTCTCTCTCTCTCTCTCTCTCTCTCTCTCTTTCTCTTTCTTATTTTATCGTATTATAAAATGCGCTTAGATTACGAAAGCTCGTAGAAGCGTGATGCACTTTTTCAAAACGTCGACACAGCTCGCAATATCCTCCGAACACATTCCATGTTCGCTAAAATAATCCCAGCAAAGTAAGAGACAAAGCAGAAAGTAAGAAAGAAAAAAAAAGAGAAAAAAAGAATTAGAGAGACAGACAGATAGACAGACAGAAAAGAATGAGAAAGAAACGTTGGAAAAACGTCGAGAAAATTCCCAAGGAGCCATGGAAATCTAATCGATTACTCGATCCAACCAGCCATTCTTTTTCCGACGACGCAGCAATCCGCTCTCTCTCTCTCTCTCTCTCTCTTTCTCTTTCTCTCTCTCTCTCTCTCTCTCTCTCCCACTTTCTCTCATATTACCTTAAATTAGAGAAAGGCAGAGAGGTAAAAGGGTGATAGGATGTAATCAAGATACAGTAAGGGGAAGGGGGTAATTAAAATTCCCCGGGGATAACTATGAAGTCGTACTTCTTCCTTTGAAGAAGACGTAACGTAATTACAAGACAAATTCTGATTTGTCGTCCATGTACGATCAATTTAAAATGGAATTTTAAAAGTCGCAGAAAAAAGGGAATGTATCCTTTATTTGAAAACAAAACGAAACAAAAAATATTTTTATCAAATATATAAAACGTTTATAATAGTAAAAAGTAAATGATATTAAAATTAAACAAAGAAAAAAGAAGAGGAGAAAACAATATGAGAAAGTATTTATAATGTAGACGACTCTATAGTCCTTTTTATAAAATAAACGTGAGAAAATAGAAATGAAGCAAGGAAAGAAGAAAGAAAGAAAGGAATGAAGGAAGAAATGAAGGAAGGAAGGAAGAAAAGTAGGAAAGAAGGAATGAAAATCTGAAGAAAAGTTGAGCACGTGAGATGGCACGCGTATGCCCGGCACGGACTTCTCGTAAATAATGATGGCTGTTGCCGCGAAAGATTCTCTAGTCCGCCCTTTCGTATACTATTGCGCGCGGAAAGTAGCTTCGAAAGCAGCTTACGAGTTTGCCTCGATATCGCGTTATTACTCTAAGAAAAGTGACACCGAGAAAAGATGAATGCGTATCTGCCGACCCCGTTTTCTTGAAAAGTCGAGATCTTGCGAATCTGACGTTCCACGAGAAAATCTAAGAGTTCAAGAAAGAAACTACGTTATTATTGTGGTAGTATCTGTTGCTACTGGCATTCGGTTGGTTAGTGCTGGCCAACGAGTACGCTGCTGCTGTCGTTGCTGGAATAGAATCTGCTGGAAAAAAGGAATGAAAGGATGGGAAAAGCTCGGTGGTCGGCGGCAACCAAGAAAGATCGGATAAAGATTGCATCACGTAGCCGATATTCCGTCGACCGGCAGCACGCGCCATAAGGCAGATTCTCTCTTTTCTTTTCTCTTCTCTTCTCTCTCTCTCTCTCTCTCCCTCTCCCTTTCTATCTTTTATTCTTTCCTTTAGCCACGTTGGCTAGCTTCGAATGGGAATACCTCATATATTTCTCGCCTCATACGACGATAACCGGAGCGCTGTGGTCGCACAACGAAAGGTTTTCCGGTTAAAATGAGGGACGCCCTTCCTCTCTCTCTCTCTCTCATTTATTCTCTATTTGTCTGTCTGTCTGTGTCGCTTTCTTCTCTCTCTCTCTCTCTCTTTTCCTGTCCATTTCGAGCTAGGCACGATTTGCGACATACCGGAGGAAAGAGAAAATATGTCCCAGAGCCGTAACTTCCGGATACTAGCACGGACGATCGCTCTTCTATTGCCCTTTTTATCTTCGAAGATCCTTCTATGTTCCTTCTTGGATTCTGACGATTCCTATTACGATTACCTACGTTGGAATTCCTTATTTCTTTTCCTTATTTATTTTTCACTCTCCGATGAATAATTTCCATATAATTTCCATTTGATTAGTCGATATTAGGAAAATAAACGAACAAGATATTTTTTTCGCGCGCACTATATATTATGCTGACGCGAATCCGTTTCAAACTAACGTACAGGTTTTAAGTTGCAATTATACGCGAGTTTGTACGGAAAGTCTCACGATGGTAAATTAATACAGTGTGAGTGGTTTTGTAATATACTAAAGGCACTTCTTTAGTCAAAAATGATTTAATTAATTTGAGTCTTGGCGACTATGTTACAATTGTTCGATGTGGACTGTATAAATGTATGTATACGCTTCTTCCATTATTTCACGGATTTTTATACATAAGTTAGTTACACCCCTTTAGAGAGGGAAGAACCTAAATGGGATTTATTGGCCAATAGTAGGAGGGTCCACCTACCAGGATCTCCCGAAGGAAAATCTTATGTTTTTGGGAAAGGGAAACAATGCATAAAGAAACGTGATCTAGAATATCGGAATGTTATTTCTTTTTATGCTATCACACGTACTTAGATATGAATCAGAAACCTTCAAAGGGCCCGACACTGTATAAAGGGTTCTCATCGCACCATATGTTTCTTTGATCATTGAGATAGTTTGGGAATTTATGGCCCTTTGGAATTTCTCAATATTTAGATAAACAATACCTTATATCTGTTGCCTATCGTATTTCATGATATTTTATTTCATTGATTTATCGCAGGATCTGTTTCACAGAAATTGAATATTATAAAAAATAACAAATATAAAGTTTATCGTCTACAAAAGGTTTGTTACTGAACATATTGAATTAGAATTATTTTATAAAAACTAAAGAAGAACCTTACTATATACATATATATGGTATTCTATTTCAGTATTCTATTATACGAGTTGGTTCAAATAAAACAGGTAATAGCAGTTCCGGGTCATAAAAAAAGGGAGTAAAAGGTGACAAAACGAAAATGGTATTCTAAAATAAACGATCCAAGACGTGACAATGTTCAATAAACCTTCAGTACATTTGTAATTCTGCAAGTGATACCATTAGGGGGAGTGGCAGAATGTGGACAAGACGGAGTTGGAACGAAAGTCAAACGAGACTGTGTAAGAGAGTAAGACCGCATGTCCTGACTGTGTATCATCCTATATACCAGTAACCACAAGTCACTACCCCTTCACGAATGCTATACATCTACCATATGTCTACCGGAATTGTAGACGGTATTCGTGCTTGCAAAGTCTTATCGAAATAGGAAGCTACAATACATTTCTAGTTTCTCTGTTAAAACGAACAACGGATGGTGCTTATAGATGACCCATTTCTTATGTCAAACTTTTTCGCATAGAAAAGAAAGGACCGACAAGATTCTTAATATCTTTTCGGTGTAAATACGTCCACGACGATATGTGTGTGAACGAATGTCAGATTATAATATCGTAATTGGAAATATGGAAGACTCAACATGGTAACATCGTCGAAGACACGTCTGATGCCATCATGCATTATTCACGAGGATGGCCTCAAATCCAACGCAATTTCGTTACATTTCTCACGAGATTGGTTCCTTTGTATAACAGCGCCGCTGCAGTCATGATGCTTGATTCGATATTTTTTCTTTTTTCTTCTACTATTTTTTTTGTATTGAAAAATATTCGGGAAATATAAAAGAAGAAGAAGAATAAAAAAAGAATGAGAATGATAATGCTAATATTTGATGATATAAGTTTAAAATTCTACTAGCTATAATAATTGTTGTTGTAACATTAAATGACAGTAGCATTCAATCAGATAGATTTGTTAAAGTTCTACAGATGATAAATAGCTATCATTCGATCGATATTATTATCTTATTTGATCGTTGATGTCTTTAAAATTTTCTTTTATCTTAGAATACAAAACATCATACATATCAATACTTCTTATAGTGAAAGGAACGCATAGGAGACCGGAATACGTTAAAAAAAAGAACAAAAATGGAGAAAAAAAGAAAGAATATGTGTATATATGTGATGGACTATTTCGGTTTTCTACAGGCAAGGGAGCCCTTTATAAAAGGTTTCTTTGGATCTTATTTACGAGAATCGACGAAGCGACTGCGGCATTCGATGGAGCCCTAGCGATTTCGACACCATTTCTTCGGACCACTCCTACACATACACAAACACACACATATACATTATATATACAACACCAAACTATATATTATCGCGTGCGTTGCGCCGTCCATGCGTCGAGTTTCACTTTGCCAAAGCCATTCTAAAAGACCAACCAGGAGACGAGAAAAGCGATCGTAAAAGCAAGCTCAACAACTTGCTTGGGACAGCTTTTCAGCCCAAAACCCTACCGCAAAGCCATTTGCGGGACCATCGTGATTCAGTGAAAGGCTCGAGCTTACTACTCAGGTCTAGATAAAGCTGAGGTATTGATTTGCATTAAACAACGATCCCCTGGAGATCAATGAAAGAGGATCTAGAAGGAAAGAATATGTAAATAAAAATTCACGAAAATATCTTATCTATTTTAGATTAAACTTTCATTTTATCTTATATATTCTTTTTAGTGAAAAACCAATTAGACATTTTTTTTATAAATATTTGATATCTATAATACATATATATTTTATCGTTAGTTTCTAATAGAAATTTTTATGCGTTAATAATAATATTCAAAATATATGTATGAACAATTATTATTTTTAAATACATTGTTCATTAAATACTTTAATATATATTAATATACAATTTCTAAGCCCAATACTTCAAAATTATTCATCGCTTCGTAACACGCGTAACTATCTTCGAATATTTCCTTCGGTACGTGGCTGAATTAGCCAGCTTACTATCACTATAAAAGCAAGTACGTGCATCACCATCTAACGTACGTGAACGAAATGCACGCTGAATTTTTCTCCGAGTTACTAGTTTCTTTTACAGCAACTTTATGAAATGTTTTTTTACGTTATATCTATTTCCTCTTTTTTGATATCGAAAAGAAACCGAACGCGAAGAAGAGAAAAAAAGGAATGAAAAAAATAAAGTAGAAAAAGAAGAAAAATAAAGTAGAAAAATAAGAAAAAAAATCTCTTGCGTTTGCTTGCATTTTCCTAAAGATGCTACGTATTTTCTTTCGTATTATGTTTTTATATAAGAGATAACGATTAAACTTAAATTTAATTAGACTAATTGAACAAGCTGGCTCTCTTAATCAATTAATTCGATTGATCCACATTGACTGTAATTTAACTCTTTCGTTCCGAACGACTGATATTTCCATCATCCACATGAAGACTCGTGGAGCCGAACGTCGGATATTTCCGACATTCATATGATCGCCCTCTGGAGACGAACGTCGAATATATACGACATGTCGGTAAAATCGAGACTTAATTTCTGGACAGCACCACCTAATGCGTGAATCTTTTGACGAAACAAATAAAAGACACACCATTCAAATTATATTTGTTCTACCTGCATTTTTCCATTATTATTGTGTTACATGCCATAAAGGGATAGAAAATCGGTAGTACTAACTGTTCGGTATCAAATCCTTTATAGATCATAAATCTTATATTTTGTACACAAAATATCGTACAGGAATCATCTTGTGTACTTGAATACAATAAAATGATGGGTACTGTGGGCAAGACCGACATGGTCATCAGCATCATACATTCTACGAGAAAAATGACGAAATGGTACAAGAAGTATTTCTTTCATATGATCGACATGTGTCTGTGGAAGTCATATTGCTTATATAAATTAAAAACGGGTAAAATACTATCAATCGCAAAATTTCAATTAAAATTGATCTACCAAATTTTGAAAAAATATCATAAACAATCAAGCAATCATTGTATAATACCCGGAAACAATTACTCAGCACGACTCAACGGAAGACATTTTCCTTCTCTTTATGAAATTAACGGAAAAAAAGGATTGTAAAAGTGTGTCGTATGTACAAAAAACGATAAAAGACGAGAATCTCGATATCAATGCAAAGAATGTGATGTTAGGTTGTGCATGCGTCCATGTTTTAGAATATACCATTCGGAATTAAATTATTAATTACTATATATTATATATTATTTCTTTACTTTTTTCAATTGTTAATGAGACATTTTTTACCCATTAAATAAGTTTATATCTTATGTAGATATTATAAGTATATTGTTTTAAAGAATAATCCATTTTCTTCCAAAATACACTATCCACGCGCAATTTTCACAATTTCGGCGGGAGGTCCCGTTCAGAAGTGGCACTACGGCGGACTGAACCGCCATAACGAAAGGGTTAAAGAAAGATTTACCTCAATCACACGATAATGCATCAGGGTAGAAATCAAAAGCAATATATCGATGATTATAATCGTTAAGTAAATCATGGCAAAATACACATGATCGAATTTAAAATTAAAGTGGTCTTGAGCGGCTCTTCTTTCTCTCTCTCTCTATCTATCGACCTCTCGTTTTCTCTCCTTCATCATCTTCGTTCATTTACACCAAGCTATCGACCTCTTTCTATTAACCAACCCCCAAAGCCCCCCCCCTACCTTCCATTTCTCGTTGGCTATTTCTCTCGACTACGAAATCAGAGGTAGCGTGTTTGAAACACGAATCCGATAATATCGCTCACCGTGCAATTTTGCCCGGTAGTTACCGGACGGTACGAAAAAGGAACACCCTCCTCTTTCCTCTCGCATCTCTCTTCAATCGATGGCCCTTGCGCGCGATACGAATGAGGTGAACATTCGCGATCTCGGCAGTACGTTAATTGGCTGACACTAAATAACGTGCTCAACCTGATACATCATTCTTTTCTACTTATACTCCTCCTAACCTACGATTTCTTTTTCGATCCTTTACTTATTAACCACGAATCGTGAATAATATTACGTAAATATACGAATGCTAAAATAACGATGCGTACTTGACTATACACCTTTTTTTTCCATCTAATTACTTTTTTCCATGCTCTATGAGATTGCTCTGAATTTTATTGGTACTTTTTACAAAAAATATTCATATACTAAATACGTTATGAATTAAAAGCACAATTAATGATTGATCACAGCAGTAATAAAAAATGTAAAAATAAACGTTTATTTTAGAAGATCTAATTTATAATTGAAAAAATTTCTAAAAATTTTATTTAGGTATACATATATTTGGTAAAATCAGAATATTAGAAGATTGGTTTAGAAAAATATAACTTAACTTTTCTATTGAAATTTAATATTTGGAAAAGTGACTATAAAACTTTATTTTCGCAACTTTCTTTCCTTGTTTCTGCAAAAAAATATCTTGGTGATCGATCTTCTGAAAAACGATACGATGATTTTCAGAAACTATTATCGTCCAGGGTAATCGATGGAGAATGTAATTTTAATGTACCACTTTAGAATAGAATTGAATTTTTCACGATACGACGTTAAAATACATGAAACTCAAGCTAAAGTATCGTATAAATTAAAACTATTTTTATACTAGAAATTTTTAGAAACTTGAAAATAATCAGTTCCGAAAATCGGTAAATAGGACGACTAACAATAAAATGAAAATTTACATTTTTAAATGGTCAAGTGATATTTTAGTATGAACATGGACAACTATATTAAATATAGGTTGTATTTATATGATCTTTATTATAAGTGGATCATTGATTACATTTGTGACTATTAAAAATCATCTTAAACCAACAATAAAACTATAAAATTACAATAAATCCGATCGATACCACATTTATCAAAATAACTATCCATCAAATAAAAAAATTGATATTACTCATATTATTAAGTTAAATAATATCATCAAAAACAAAGAATGAAAACAATTCGACATCTTCTAAGATAAACCCTTTACAAAGAAAGAATGATAATTGCGATTTTTTTTGTAATATGGAAGAAATAGCGCACAAATGTGTGACGGGAAAAATAATTTTAAGAATCTTTTTTTCAAATAAACTATTTATTTAAAAAAAAATTATATATGTTGCAGAAAGGCAACCTGTAGTTTATTGGCACAGCCAATTTTTTCAGATTATTCTAACATTGGACATGCGAATTACTGACATGTAATAAGTAGTAACTAAAAATTACGATTATTAATAACGATTAATACGATTTATTGATATGTTGTAGAAATGCAACGCGACTCCATAAAGAGTTAAATATTTCTCATGGAAATGAACTCAACATTATCAAAATAATAATATAATAATAATAATAATAATAATAATAATAATAATAATAATAATAATAATAATAATAATAATAATAATAATAATAATAATAATAATCAATTCATTATTTCGTTTTCAGTAAAAGATTACAACTAGTTGGCATCGCCTGTTACAAATATATCCACTGAAGTTACAATTACGAAATTACAAAAATTCCAATCTACCAAATTGCATAGAATCCTTTGTGAACGGTGATTTAACGTTGACCAAAGCTCGATCAGGATACGAATAACCAAAATCTCGCCATGATTTCGAAACGTAGTTGAGTCATTCAGAATACGACTGATAATGTTGTAAACGTATGCATGTATGTGTGTGTACCGGAATTGCAAAAAATAAAAGAGACGAGATGCGAAAAGAGAACCAAGGGAACACTTAGCGTTTTATTTGATCATCGCATTTACACCACCGTTTTACAAGAGACATATTGTTATATGTTTTAACAATCAACGAAAATTATACTTTATTAATTACTTTCGTATCAAGAAACAAGAAAAATAGGAACAAAATATTATTTTATATTAACTTAAAGATAAATTTTCTCGATAAAAACACAACCTGTGATGTTCGTTATTTCGTGCAAATAAACTAAATGCTTGTAGTTTTATCAAATATCCATAATTCCTGGAGATAGATAGATGTACGATCCGAAATGATCGTACGGTAACTAGCGGTATTTGAAACCACGTGTTTTATTTTACACCTGAACCTAACCCTTTGCTCTCCACACCATAGCATATACGTAATTGCCAGAGGACTCTTAGCTGAGGAATTTAGGCCTCTACAATAGAGATTCAAAAATAAAAGATAAACAGAGAGAGAGAGAAGGTAAGATACAGGGAGGTTAAAAGTGGAAGCAGTAGATAGTTTATACGTGCGAGTAGAGATCTGACGAAAAGCGCCTCTTGGTTTCAGCAAAAAAATAAATTTTTCCAAAGCCAGAGCATTCATTTATTGGTTACTACTGCTGCTGAGATTAAGCCCGATTAGTGGATTTTTTTTCTGTGATATAACCGTGCCATAATATAGGCGTGTTAACGTGAGGTTGTAGTGCACGTAACAAGTTTAAAATGAAATAGGTCTTCTATCATAAAAAAAAAATATGATTATAAATAATGATCGTCGTGTAAAACAATTAAATATTCAAATATTGTGATATAGAACTAAATTTTATGCAAGAAATATAATAATTAATGTATATAGATATATATGTTACCGTCATTTGAGTGAAATCCGTTAATTCATGTATATATACGTATAATTATAAGAGTAAATAGTTCATTATAGGTTTCACGTAAACATATTTTTTTTATGTCAGAAAAGAAAAAAAATTAGATTTTAAAGTGTTACGATATAATAGTAAGATATGACATTAGAAGAAAAGTATTTCCTATATTTAAAATTTAAATATTTATATTAGTTAGCATTTAAAAAACGAAACAAAAAAGACACTAAAAGAACAAGCGAATGACAAAAGCTTATACAACTCTAGTTCGTTGTAATTACTCTTTGGTCCTTTGAAGCAACGACATACTGTTTTAACATGAGGTTACAAAGCGGAGACACTTTGTCCATTAGCAACGTGTGCACGCACGCGTGAGAAAAGGACACTTCCCTTTTCTCGTTAGTTTAAACATTTTGAGCGTGGTATTTAACTAAACGCATAAAGTACTAAGTTCACGAAAAAGGAGGAACACGTAAAAAGAGAGGATAAATTGGATACCTCGTTTGAATTCTTTAGGATTCGTTAGTGTAATCGTTCGAAAATAATCCTTCAAAATAAATATAGTATCTTTAGATCGTTTTTTATTGTAATATAACAATTTGAGATGAGGGCTCGAGATAAAAATAAGTTTAAAATATACAAAAGAATAAAACGATCTAAAAGAACAATTTTGTAGATAACTTTAGACTTCGTTAAAGTTCAGCAAAGAAAGAAACATGGTCATCGATCCCTACAACGCTAATGACCTGGGTTGATAGTATTTTCAAGAAAATTGTTTAACTACCGTTGGAAAGCATAATTAGATGGAAAAATTATTATCACACCCTCAAAATTATCTTGTAATGAAGATTTGAGATGATATGCATTTGCATAGGCTTACGATATTACTCAAATGATCCCTATTAATAAATTGATAAATAAATCGCTTCGTTAAAAACGAAACATTTTATAGCAGTACAACAGAAACTGAAAACAAACGTCGAATAAACGAAATTGGAATATTGCCAATATTTCAAGTGCGATCGTAGTATCAATTCTTCTTCAGTGTTCCAGAGCTCGTAATACAACTATTGCACTGCAACCCTCTTCCTTTTTTGTTATTTTATTTTCAAACAAATATTTAACTTATTATATATGTACCTAAAAAGTATACTTATTATGTTATTAATTATAACTTACATACGATTTCTAAACTTTCCGAAATTTTTCTTAACTAGAATATCATTTTAATAAAAAAAAAAAAAAGATACTACGGTAACTGTTTGATATTGACAAATTTTTTATATAATATAAAATACTTTATCAGTATAAACAACAAGATATGATGAAAGATTCATGCAAAGATAAACGAGGTTTACCTTTTACAGTTCCGGTCAACGAATTGTTCCACGGTGCCTGACCGTACTCAACCCTCAGTAAGCCGACCAAATGTCAACAAAGTTGTGTCGCAAACTGTAAACTTTGGCAACGCAAGAGGGACGCTGGCATAATTCGATGTCGTTCGCTTGGTGTCCTGCGGCATCGAAGGGGTTGACTTTGGTTGCGATGGTAGTAAGAGGAGGGGGAGGGGTAATGAAAACACTTCGCTTGAATACATCTTCTCGGTTAATATATTCGGCAAAACGTACATTTAAAGGGTTTTCTTAACGTTTCTTTTGATAAATAATCGATATTTCGTATATTGTTTTCAAACTCTAATATTATATAGTATAGTATCGTTAATTTATAATTGATTTATCTTGATAAAATGATCCTTTATATTTCACTTTAAGAACAGTTAAGAAACGTGTTCATTTTGGCATTTACTATCTGCCTATCCTGGAATAGTTCGTTAAATTAGTTTCAAATACGAAATCATAGTTTATGCGTTTTTATTTGCTTCCATTCTACTTCCGTGAAACATTTTATTTCTTGCAGCCGTTGCCCGGTTATTAGTCGGAAGTCAGTTTTTTTTGCAAATAACGTAGAAAGCTGTCGAGCAATTTTTCTTAGGTCGGATATATCCCGGTCTATATAAGGAAGAAACCTCCGATGCAATTTTACGAGAGAATATTCAGTATCCGTTTGCAAGACGGGAGCAAACGTCTTGGAAACTTATAATTAAAGAACACGTGGCTATTACGTTTCACGGTTAACTTTTATTTCTCCTGTTTTTTTTTTTTTTTCTATAGTATCTCTTTCTTTTCCTTTTTTTTTTTTTGCTTTGTTACACCCACACTCACCTACTTCGTCACGAATAGTGCCTGTGCTGCAATGGAGGAAAACACGCGGGGCTTGCTTACTAACTAATGTTAAGTATTTTCAAGGCACATAAATGCGTCCAGAATAACAAAGCATTCGAATAGTCTACTCACGAAGGACTCGTTAAAGCGTTCCAAATCCATATTAAGTCATAAATAACGGATACGCCTTCCACTCTTGAGTGCTACCACACTTTTCTTCCTTTTCTACTTCGAGAAAAATAGATAGAAGGACGTAGCTCTCGAAGATTTAAAGTGCCGTCGGTTTCAAGTCCACCCAACCATGATTTTCCCTTCGGGTTTTAGGGTACAAGAATGATTCTCTCTCCCTTTTTCTCCCTTTCTCTCTCTATCTCTCCCTCTCTCTTCATTCTATGAGAATATAATTAAAATAAAATTGAAACTAATTTCTTTTGAAATAAATTGATATTATCATTATTCCGTTGTACTGATTTATTTTTAAATAATTCTTCTTTTATTCACTTGGTATGGAGAATAAAAGAAGAAAAAAAGTCGTATTAATTACTTCAACTCTTATCTTCCTTTGTCTCATTCTTTTTCTTACACGTACGTAGGTGCGTTTTACCTTCGTAGAAAACGGCAAAGAGTTCGTAGAGAGAGAGGCCGATCACGCTGCCTCGCGTGATTAACGTTTACGAGCAACGCGGCTTAATTAATTGGACTGCTCCGAAAGCGAATATTAATCGTTCGTACTCGAGCTGGCCAGTGGGCTCGATTAGTATCTTTCGACGAACCGCTTCAGGCTATTTTCTCAAGTTACTCACTCTCATTTTCGAACTAGTATTAACGGAAGCTATGCAAGATACTTTTGATTGACTTGGCCGTTCGCCTCGTTTCTCCGTTCTTCTACCTTATTGATCACAAAATGAAGGTTACATAAATCTTTAATATGCTGGGCATTTCACGTGAAACGGACAACGAAAAAAATGTGAGGTCGTGGATTTTGTTCATAATTAGCTTGATTATACTTCTATGGGACCTCAATAATTGTATATCATTATTATTTTTTTTTTTTACCTTAGTTACCAATTTATGGGGCTTCAAAGAATTGACAAAATATGAGGAGTAGATTTTTCGAATACTATTAAAAGAGTCAATCTAATGGATTATATAAGAAATAAATCGTCTTTATTAGAGCATATAAATTAATTTTCTTGGAAGTAAATAAAAATTTGAAATTGAACTTTTTTTCGTCTTAGTAAACCGGAAGTTAACATTAAAAATGTGAATTTATTAAACTTCGCATATTTTTTTTTATTTTTACCTTAAAAAATAGCTTGTAGTGTAGAAATATTATGCAAAAAAAATTATAATGGTATCTCGATTCGTTTAGAAGATATGAATTAAACAGTACAAAGATTCCGTATGGCGCGCTGTACTGAGCGATTTCTCAAGGCTGTTGGCTCACTCGCTACTTACAGCTTACTATTGTAACTAATGAATTATACACTTAGAAACCGCTAAGATGTAATAATGACTAGATGAAAACAATATTTTCTTTAAATATACCTCTAGCTTATTTACTATTCTATTTATTATTCATTTATTTTTATCAATTCATCTATTTATAGCAAATATATGTATATTTAGGATTGTTTTATATTATTCCAGGTTAAAAAGTTTTACGATTGTTAAAAATTATCTTCTGTAATTTATTTTTTATTTATTTATATATATATAGAATAGGTGTTCCAATTTTATATCAATCTTTCTTGGCACTTTCTCTTTTGTCGTGGAATTTCACGATATAAAGGCCACTCGTAAATCTCTCAAAGAACATCCAATAGCAAAGGAACGATTCTTGCGAGTTAGGAATTCCACGAGGACGAGTAGTTTTCTCGAAGCTCGAAAAAAGATCGTTTGCATTTCAATTGCGAACGAATAAATTGCGGAATCGAACCTCGGAAGGGTTCCCGAAGTCGAATGTAAGCCGCTTCGTGCCTCGATAATCGATCCCCTCGAAACTTATAGCTCATTGTCGGTTGAATCTGTAGTATCGACTAGCTAAGAAACTTTTCCACGAAATTTTACTTGCAAATCGGAATAAATTAAATTTACACGATAGAGAGAGAGAGACAGAGAGAGAGAGAGAGAGAGAGAGAGAAAGAGATCAAAAATATTATAGTTTAAAAATCATTTTATTATCCGAATGTAAGTCTCATAAATTTATGACGATCAATAAAATTCTTCTCCCGTGTAATATAACTATAATAATTAACATAGATAATTAATCTAATTTAAAGATTAGGTTGACCGATCGTAAATGAATTTCATCATTTGGCGCCGCTAAAAGCTAATAATGGCATTAAGTATACGCATTAACAGTATAAAATATAATACGTTTTACGTATAGAGGAAGTCTCGAGCTATAGTTCAGTGCTATGTGAAAGTTATTATTAATGTAATTATCTTCGGCACTCTAGCGAATAAGAACAACATTTTTTTGCATTAAAATGCATTCCATGAACAGAGTAAGCGAGCTCGCATTTTATATTTTTATTTTTTATTTTTCATTTCACTCGATATAGTCCGTCTGTAGAGCAACTATAGCTGTTGTAAAATATTGCCGACCTTTATTCAAATACATACATATGAACGATACGAGAATATTTATTTCTCTTGGCGTCCATTAGTCACACCTAATTACTAATCAGAAATCCAGTCATTGAATCTGATAAACTCAATATCAATGAGAATATATTTTTTCATAGTGATAAACATCATAACGACATCGATCATTCTCCGTTTTCACTTAAGTACAGTTAACCGTAAAAAATACAAAAAAAAAATAGTAAGACCCAAATATCGAAGAGCAAGTTTATGAATCTTGTTCAAACGATCACCCATTTCGGAAAAAGCGGGAAGGAAAAGAAAATGGAAGAAAAAACGTTATCGATGCATCTGCCACTTTTGTTTTGTCTTTCATCGAAAACGTCGTTCGTTGATATCGTTACGAAGTCTGAGAGTAATTGTGAGAGGAGCTCGTTAACGCACCACTAGAATATGACTCATGGAGAGCTCGTTAAAAAGAAGAAGAAGAAAAAAAAAGTGAATAACATCGAGCTTTAATAAGCACCGTTCGCTCCATATAATGCACTCTGTGATTTACTTCGACGTTTCGTAGTCACTTCTCATGCTCCTTTATTAACTTTGTCATCCTATGAATCCGTTTGTTGTCTTCTTTTTCTCATTACCTATGTCCTATATTTGTAGATGTGTATACGTGCGTATACACGTTCCAAGGTATAATCTTTCTTTACGATTTGTAAAATGCTAAAGTGATTTGCGTGCTGTATGTGTACAAATATAAGAAGAGTAGTTACTCTAGAAGATTTTATAAATATTATAGACGATAAAATTAATATTTAGTTCTTCATTTATTTTATTTCCTGTTTGATTACGTTTCGATCTTAGTAAAAGGAAACTCCACTCCGAGATTGGGGGGAAACGACATTCAGTTGTTTAAAAAAACAAAGTTCCTTTATGCATGATTTCACTGCGATCTTTATCAAAAACAAAAGCTGTACGCATCGGTTGACTATGGGGGGAAGATCCTTCTGCTATTGGTCGATAGTATTCAAAATCTCCTTCCCTCTCCAAAGGGATGTGTTATTCTTTTATGATATAAATATGTGAAAGAAAGTAAGAAAATGAGTTTCCTTAGTCTATCAGTTCTTAGTCTGAATCAGTCTGCATATCCGTCTGTATCGGTTCATTAGTCCTTAGTTCTCAGTTAAATAATTACACTTTCAGTCTGTTATATTCGTCTGCGTATTTTATCAGTCAGTTTATTAGTTTATCAGTCAGTCAGTTTTATATTCATAACTTTTTTTATATTCTGATTTTTGTAACCACGCCATTTTTTTTGTAAACTTTTAGTAAATACCGCTCAACATCACATCATTATAATTTAATACACTATATTTAGCCCGGTCAAATTAGACATTGACCTTTGCATAAATTCACAACAAGCTGAAAATTTACAGGCACGTAAGAGATAACACTCTAATGAAATCCTGAAAAGTCCCTATTGATCCCGTGTGTGCAAAAAATTTTATTCAAGGTCAAAGGTCGCAAAAATGGGTTTTTTAGATTTTTTGGCCAAACGGTTAGTTTTACGATAAAAATAGTTCAAACTAAAATTGTAGATGAGGTAATTATCTACTAAAATTGTCCCTATACTTTTTTCTCTAAAATTTACCATTTCTGAGAAAAAGCCATTCGAAAGTTAGCTGGAGCTGTATTCTCCATAATATGGATGACTACGCTGTCTGTGAACATTATTGGACGCGTAATATAAGTAAAATTTTAAGTTTGCGTGACTAATATATTTATAATGAGTAATTCTGAAAATTTGAGTTGAAAAGAACCCGTTCTACAAGACCCAATTGCAGCTTGGACTTAAAAGAGCGAGGCCTAACTGCAGACATAATACTGTGACTAATGTTTGTACATACTAATTTTAATTGTTCTAAATGTAACCGTTTATTTTTTAAAATAATTTGTTCTATAAAATATATCAATGACTCCTGAATAAGATTCTTTATATCTTCAAACATGCGACTAGGTGGAGGATAATGAGAATTATCGACGGCTACCGATTGAATATCTTCTCGAATGATTGCTGCCGCAGCTTCCAGAATCTTAACCCCTTAACCTACAACTACAGGCATTGCCCGTGTACGATGATCGGGCCAAACGTAAATCCTACGGGCATAGCCCGTAGTACGATGGTCACAATATTTACGTTTTGCTCAATTAGTGTATTACTCAAGTCGTGCGAATGGCTCGAAGGCTGCGCGAACTTGTTTACGTTTTCGGCCTTAAATTCTCGAACATAAATCGTAGGTTAAGGGGTTAAATCGCTCTTCTTTTCCATTAGATTTTTTTTCGCCCCAGGCTTGATTTAATAGATAATAATGATTATCGATAAAGTATATAAATGTTTATTGTCCGGGTTTTTCTGTGATAATAACCTTATCACCATATTTTAACTTTAATCGCAGTTTAACAGTTCTATTATCAATATTTGAATTTTTGCAAACATTTTTGAATTTTTCTAATGTAAACTGACAGTCATCACTATTCTCGATGTATGCAAATATTTCTTCCATGGTGAGATTCAATGCTCCATCTCGGAGACGACCAGTTTTACCCCCAGTGGGCGGTTTTAAAAAAGAAATATAGCTATCATGATGATAGCTAGCCTCAGCAGCGACTAAATCATGTTCAAACCCTATGCGAGCGGTAATAGTTTTTGAATTATCATTAGAACAAGACTGGGCTATTTTCAGAACAGATTCTTTGAATGAAAGTGTAATAACCTTACAAATTTTACGCCGAAATTTCTGAGCTCGTTTCTTTTCCTATTCTTCATTTGCTTCATCGCCGTAAAAAAAACAATGATTTTTAAAACAAAAACCTGATTCACTTACGCGTGCTCTGGTACGAGGAGGATTTATTTTCGATATACTGGCTTGATCCTCTTCATGTTGTCTTTTCATTGCAGCGATAGTGTTTCTCCGAGTGTAGATTTTCCGACATTGCACATGTACTGCCACTGATTTTTGGCTTTTTAGGTAGTCTGTGAATTCATCACCTCTTTCAGAACTTGCGTCAATCAATGTTTTCATAGCACGATCAACAATAACAATTTCACTTGCAGGCAAATGATCTTTACAAATGAAGCAAAGTCCCGACATTTTCTAAAAACTGAATACAGCACAAACTTTAAAAAATAGTATTAGCAATAACCACGTGTTTTCACTACGAGGGAACATTAAATACTAACGGTATTTCGTTAGGCCCTTCGAATAGAGAGCAGGTAGACGAGTATACTCGAGTAGACAATTGAACAGCAGATAGATGTTGCTCAAGGCCACGTGGTCACATCAAATAAATGACGGGTTCTTTTCAACTCAAATTTTCAGAATTACTCATTATAAATATATTAGTCACGCAAACTTAAAATTTTACTTATATTACGCGTCCAATAATGTTCACAGACAGCGTAGTCATCCATATTATGGAGAATACAGCTCCAGCTAACTTTCGAATGGCTTTTTCTCAGAAATGGTAAATTTTAGAGAAAAAAGTATAGGGACAATTTTAGTAGATAATTACCTCATCTACAATTTTAGTTTGAACTATTTTTATCGTAAAACTAACCGTTTGGCCAAAAAATCTAAAAAACCCATTTTTGCGACCTTTGACCTTGAATAAAATTTTTTGCACACACGGGATCAATAGGGACTTTTCAGGATTTCATTAGAGTGTTATCTCTTACGTGCCTGTAAATTTTCAGTTTGTTGTGAATTTATGCAAAGGTCAATGTCTAATTTGACCGGGCTAATTATATCATCTTCAGTTTTATTTCTCTCTGTTTGAACCCCACAATATCAAGATCGTAATAATTACTCATTGCGCGACGATATAAAAAGAACAAAATAGGATTAATTAATTGAGAAACGTAATATACATTTATTATTACGAATCTCAAATAATATAGTAGAAACAAAAATTTTGTATTAATTTAAATTGGTAAAAACAAAAATAGTTATACATTATCTATCTAAGAATAGTACAAATAATGAATAATTAATTGATTAGGTTGATCGGTAAATAAATATCTTGAATAAAATTTCTATTAAGAAACTAAGTAGATTTTTATTGCAAAGATAAAATCAGCGTCTTGTGGAACGCAACGGTGTATCTGGTGTTACCTCATGACATTGGAAAATTGGGTCGTACTGACTTGTAAGACTCGTCAGAATGGTCACAGTATAACGTGTTGTCCCATGAGTTTCTCGCATAAGATCGAATAACAGATACTCAACGACGTTCTACTATTAACTAACATGACTGTCACACCCATGGGAAACGTGAGCTAGGATTACCATTCTATATCAAACCATATTTTGAGCCTTCCCTATTTGTCATTTCAATGACGTCAAGTTAAACGACAAGTAAGAGACATCTCTCTATCTTCCTCCTCTTTTTCTTCCTCTTTCATATAAGAAATATATGAAAATAAATTTATATCTAAAATAAACTTAACTTTAAAAACGTTTAAACCATATCCAACGTTAAAAAAGAATTAAACATTTATATAAATATAACCTACTTTTTCTCCAATATTCATTATTGATTTTTAATTTCAAATTCATTTCAATATGTTTCACATACTTAATAATTGATATTGACAAGTATTAGATATTCATGTTGTCACGAATAGAAAACACGATATTCTCACAAAGTTAGTTTTATTTTACCCTAAAGATTCGATCGAAGAGAAAAATTTGAAGAACTCGTCTCTCGAGGCTTTGTCTCTCCAAGTTTCTATCTAAAAATTAGAATTCAGTTTAAGGGCCGGACCAGCCCAGCACAACCCGATCTAACCCGACATTTACGATCTATGAGAGTATTTCCACGACGAAAGGGGATTTGCACTGGGGATTATCCAGCAAGTCTCTATAAAAATCTAAACATGTGAGAGCACTGAGTACAATGGCTCTTTAAGAGCCATCTCGTCCACCCTCTCCTCACTCCCCTCACCACTCTATATCACTCTGATTTCTTTTTCTTTCTACCACTCTTTATCCAACCAACTTGCATTGCGATTTTACGTCTTCTCATTTTTGACAAAAAATGTTCCGAGCTAAGAAATCTGCCGATCTATTATACATTTTGAAGAATATTTGGAATTAAGGACAAAGGAAAACTTTTGCATCTCGATCTTTAATTGAAATCATTTTATTTCAATTCATCGGTACTATGTTCAAAGAGTATTCATTTTTCGTCGAACATCTTTCTTCTTCTTTGCTAAATTAAAATATGTATTAAATAAGTTTTCTTTTATCTTGTATTATAAATATATTTTATTAAACGATCGTTTTTAAGCCATTTAAAAAAAAGAAAAGTTAAAAATTATTGTAATTAAAAGTTTTGATCAAAATAGGATATTTTATGTACAAATTTGATGAGATCGGATTAAAGTCTCATTAACTTTTTATATCAATTTTTCTCTACACGTGAGAATTTTGTTTTTATTCTTTAGTTCAGGAATATCGAACTTTGCTGAGCAGAGGTTAAATCTAGTCGTTAACATTTTAGACCTTTAATTTTGCTATCAAAGTACCACCAAATGAAAAAATTCTTTTGCTATTTAGATAAACTTTCGACACGTATCATAGCTGTTCAATCAGTTTGCTTCCATAGATGAAAAAAAGGTATTTAGTTGGAAAATCGTGTTATGTTACAAATATGTTACTAACACTATTGCTACTTTCTATGCAACAAATCTATATTTAATAACCACAATATACAAATGATACCTTTTAATCTATTTTTAACGATGTATCAACATCGATGTATATTTTAACGATGTGAATGAAATAAAACAAGTTACAAAAACTATAAATTAAAAATGTATATTTTCTTTCAGAAAGAAAGAAAATATATTATATAATATATTGTGGTTCGGAGAGAAATATATTAATAATTTATTCAATGTGTTAATTATTATGTCGAGCGGTATTTACAATAGTTTACAAAAAGTGACATGGGTGCAGATTACAGAGTACAGAAAAGTTAGAAAATCAAACTAACTATATGACTGACTGACTGACTGACTGATAGCTAGTGGACTGAATAGACTGATTGACAGATATAGACAGACAGATGCTTTTTTACTTTCTTTCACATATTTATATCCAAAATGAGCTACACCTCTTTGGAGAAGAAAGGAAATGTATAAATCTTATCGGCCTCTAATATCACTTGTGAGGCTAAAAATCAGAAAAGATCGGACCCTTTTCGGAAGCGACAGTCTTTGATCGTCGGCATCGCCTTGTCTTGAATATTATCGCTACGTTTTCGCTTAAGTAAACGATACCTTTATACCTACTGCCTATCGTATTCTATGATATTTTATTTCATATGTTTATTGCAGGGTTTTGTTTAACTAGGATCGAAAGCGTATTCAAAGATAAAATTAAATATAAAGGAAAAGAACTAAATATAAGACTTATCTTCTACACTATGAGTAATAATTTTTTTTTTTTTTATATGAGAGTTTATTTGCAATCTATTACAAAGTAACAATAAGCAAATTTGTTGGTAAAAATAGAATAGTACAAGAATAACATGCAGGTATTTCGCTCAATAGCTAATACCTTCTTAATATTAATATCACATGTATGATGTATATCTTAATGTAACAAAAATATAATATTATAWATTTAACCTTAACTCAGACTACTTGAAATATACTTAAAATCTAATTATATTGTCTATCGGTTTGAATCTTTTTAAGCGGCGTAAATCGTGAACTTCGTTAAGCAGTTCATTAGCTAAGGTATTAGGGTGGAATTGGAGTTTTTCAGAGTACTTAGTAGTAGAGTTTTTAACAACTGACTTGACAGAGGGTATTTCAAGATCCTTAGAAATGTTTTTGTTAGTGACATACCATGGAGAGTTTGTTATAATGCGAAGTRTCTTTGATTGRAATCTTTCAAGGATTTCAATATTAGAGTTGGCAGATGAGCCCCAGAGTTGGATACCATAGGTCCAGATGGGTTTCAAAATACTTTTGAATATTATAACCTTACTATTGAGAGAAAGTTTGGAGTTTGGACCTAATAGCCAGTAGTGTTTCCTAAGTTGTAAGCCAAGTTGCTTCCTCTTTTGCCAGATGTGGTGTTTCCAGTTTAATTTACTGTCTAAGTGCATTCCTAGATGTTTCACTGAATCTGATTGGGGAATTTGTATGCTATTAATTGATACTGGAGCACATGTTTGTTTTCTGAGTGTGAAAGTAATGTGCACCGATTTCGTTTCATTAATACGAATTCTCCATTTTTTTAGCCATAATTGTATACCGTACAAATTTTCTTGAACCAGGTTTGAAGCTAGTGTTGGGTTGGAATGAGAAGCCATGATTGCAGTGTCATCTGTATAAGTAGCGGTGGTTGTTTGTTCAGTCGTTGGTAGATCTGCCGTATATAACGTATATAAAACTGGTCCAAGGACACTTCCTTGTGGGACACCTGACCTGATAGGATGCAGTTTGCTTAATGTATCATTTTGTTTAACAATAAAGTATCTATTATCAAGATATGACTTTAATAATTGGAACATACAGAAGGGTAATGCTTTTTTAAGTTTATATAATAAGCCTGGGTGCCATACTTTATCAAAGGCTTGAGTGACGTCCAGAAAGACAGCCGAGCAATACTTTTTTTCCTCAAGACTTAAGCTTATTTGACGGACTAGTCTGTGTACCTGCTCTATCGTAGCGTGCTTATTCCTGAACCCAAATTGGTGTGCAGGTAAGAGCTGATTCACAGCTAAATGTGCATTAATTCTTTTGACAAGTAGCTTTTCTAGTACTTTCGATAAATGTGAGAGCAAACTAATAGGCCTATATGAGGTAACATATTGAGGGTCTTTACCTGGTTTTCGTATTAGGATAATTTGGGCTATTTTCCATTGTATAGGAAAGTAGTTAAGACGAAGAATAGCATTAAATATTATTGTAAGAAATCTTATGCATCTATCAGATAGTTCACGCAGTAGTTTACCAGTAATCAGATCAATACCCGGAGCCTTCTTAATACTGATTTCTTGGTGTATTACCAGACTGATTTCGCTTGCTCTAAACGGTTTATGGGGGCTAGGCAAATCTYCTGTTGCATACAGATACGTATGTACTTCCTCTTCTTCTTCGGCCGATACCTCTTGTGGAAAGGGTTGAAAAACTTCTTTGAGATGGTTTGCAAAAGCCGCTGCCTTTTCTGCATCACTCCTTGCCCATTTGTTGTTATCGACTTTGATGGGTGGTACACTGACTTGAGGATTTTTTATTTTCTTCGTGGCTTTCCAGAGAGAATAGTTTGTTTCTTTAGTTGGAGCTAATTTTTGAACATAGTTTTGGATAGTTAATTCTCTTTCTTCCAGGAGCAATTTCTTCAGTCTTCTTGTAGCTCTGTTAACCCTTTCGCTACGGGGCGGATCTCCGCCGCGGTACTCCCGCAGTACGGCGCGCTACACCGAAACAGTGCACGGTGCACGCAACGTTCGAGCCGGTGTCGTAAGACTTATGATCGAAGCATTTGGTTTATTATTGAAGCCCGTAAAAAACAAATGATGCAAAACGAAAGACTCACGCGGCATGTCTAGAGTGAGATACTCTGTGCATAGCAACTGCAGGCGCTTATCATATATACAATTACGCGCATCTTTAGCGGGAGCGACTATAGCCGCTCGTAGTATCTCAGCGGCATCACATGGAAAGCGACTATAGTCGCCCGTARTWCCTGWGTGGCATCACATGGAGAGCGACTATAGTCGCTCGTAGTAGCGAAAGGGTTAAGTCTGGTGAGTAATAATTTCGATGATTTATTAATATTTAATGTCCGATTCAAGGATATTAAATTGAAATAAACAATGTAACGTGAGAAATGTAAAACGTTAATTCTTCGATTTAATCGAAACCGGACATGTATTCTCTGAAAATGTTTGAAATCATGGTCATGCAAGCAGATGGATCGTATACGTAGATAACCACATTGCTCAGATAATTAACACACTGAACAGATCCTCCAATTAGTAGAGATAGGCAATTAGCATATAAGCTTGACAATCGATGTATCTATACATGTATAGATTTATCCCGTAGACGACATAGCGAATAATCGGACGAGTTAAAAAAAACGGTAGATAATTTTGTGAGAATAAAATTCCAAACTTGATATAATCTTTAGCATGCAATGTTACTTGTCATTAGTAACAAATCAACATCGAGTAAAGAAGACGTTTTCATCAATAATATTCGATTTTTAATGAAACCGAAGAATACAATCCAAACGAGCCATGCTTAACCTGTGGTCAGAAACGCCCTGTCATAAATTTTCCTTTTTCTTTTTTTATGTAGCTAAAGTTGTAGCTACCTAACCAACATCCCACAACACCACGCCTTCGGAATCGATCGCCCTTAAAAACAATACTAATTATCACATCAATGGTAAAATGCAC
The DNA here is from genome assembly GCF_001465965.1 of Polistes dominula. The sequence continues at coordinate 904,057 of NW_015148974.1, read as the reverse complement.
CTATTATTTATCAACTTTATGACCTTTTTTATTGTTAGTCAGCGATTTTCAAGATTCACCATAATATACAATACCAAGTGTAACCCTCGAAAAAAAAATGATTTAATATAACTAATCTAAACAATTGTTCGTAATATTTAATATTGAGAGATGAATATGGAGAGATTAATACAAATTATTCAATATTGTAAAGTAAACAACGTAGAGGAAATAATAATAATATATTTTTTGAACAAAAATTTTTCTATCTTCGTTTGTTTAATAACATCTTTACTGACGTGTAGGTCACCGGTGACCTCAACACAACCAATAGAAAAAATACATAATTATAGTAAATATCGATACTGATAAATTTCTAAATAATACCATTGTTTTTATAAAAATTTGAAGAAAATAGTGGCATATAGGACATGCAAAAATAATTTTATTAATACAAGGAAAATATGAATTACATATTACGACGTTTTATCTGTACGTAATTGCTTGTTAAAATGCAATCTTCATCGTCAGAACATTTCACTAAATACATCGTTAACTTCATCCTAAAATCGGGAATTAAAATATTTTTCAGGTTACTTTTTTGTACAACACAATTTAATTTACAATATTAGTAATCAATAAAAGCTTTATTTCCAGTAACATTTTATAGTTTTTCGCAGTGGTGAAATATAAACAGTCATTTGATCAGACAAATTAACTACAGATTTCCATTAATTCTAATCTACTACCATTTTTGGACAGTTTGAAATAACTGATAATCACAAAAATGGTCTACAGCGCTTAGAGGGTCATCTGTGATCTCATCAAAAATAATAAAAAACGCAAAAATAAAAAACACAATTAAACAACTTCTTTTATCTGCTGTAAAAAAAATTTTAACAAAATATATATCCCATAATGAAAAATTCATGTTGTTCTAAGTTGTAGGCAAATCACGTGAAATGTGCGCGACTGTTAATGTGTTAATACGTATCCTCCCTGTCTGGATTTTATCGATTCAATAATATATTATCATTTCAAGACAAAACATTTCCAAATTATTTTGCTTAACGTCACGACTAAGTTTTTACAATTAAGATCATATACAAAGGCCATGTACTAGATCGGTACTAATGGTAAGTTATAACGAACTTACCATTAGTACCGATTACTATCAAGAAAAAGAATGGAAAATTAACATTTGCCTTAGCAAACTTGACTAAACTCACGATAACATATATAACAATTGTTGAATTTTCTTGTAAGCTTTATTTATAGAATATCTTTTACACCTACTATGTGAACGTACTTTTAAATCATCCAACGGAATTTCTAACAATCGATTATCATTACAAAATAAGAGAGAGAAAGATATATATAGATGCTACTTATTTTCTTTTTAATATGAATACAACTTTCATCTAGAAAAGAATTATTATAGCAAATAAGTGATAAAACATGGAAAAAGAAAAAAGTGGAAAAAGAAAATAAAAAATAGAACAAAAGGCGTCGGGCGGAGCTGAAGGGGGTGAGAGGTAGAGAAACAAGAATAAGGGATAGGATAGGATAGAAGGAAACACAAAAGAAAAGAAAATGAAAGAAGAGTTTTTAGGACGTAGAAAAAAAACCGACAGACAGTGTCACTATCCACGTAACGCCGTTTTCCCTCTAGCATCGTGCATTTTTCTCGTTAGCCTTTATCTTCCTTTTTCATCTCGTGATACTGCCCTTCTCGTTGTTTCTCTCTCTCTCTCTCTTTCTCTTCCAACCAACCCAACACCCCTCGTATACTTGTGTTTAATCCCGTTGACACGGATTAACGAGGATTCTTGACCGTCGCGCGTCAAAGACTACTTTGTCCTAGCCGTAAATTAATCGATGTCAGATGTCAAATTATTTTACCCGATGCAAGCGAGAGAGATAACGTGAGCGTCTCACTAAAAGGAAAGAAGAAGAAGAAAGAAGACAAAAAAATAAGAAAAAGAAGAAGAAGAAGAAGAAGAAGTAGGTAGGTTGGTAGAAAAAAGGGGGTGGGAAAGGAAAAAATAAAAGGAAACAAAAAAAAGCGATTCCCATCCATCATAGAGCAAATCTTTTCTTCGCGCGCTGTTTTTGCGAATGGTTAGGAAGAAACATCGTTCCGACTCTATTCATGTGTTGTGTGCACACATATAGACAAATAGCATGGTTTTTTTTCCTTGACACGCCTCGATCGTGTTAATAAAAACACCTTCTAGCGCCATTTACGAGATTAACCTACACTTTCGTAAAATTTACCCTGAGGCGTCTCGTTAACAAAAATTAAGTACATGCTTTTGGGAAATTGAAAATAAATATAAAAAGAGTAATATGTACATATATATATATATATATATATANTATATATATATACAGAACAAGTTGAATGAAGTTTTATAATTGATCTAAACTACCGGATAAAAGTTTGGAATTACTTGCTGATTCTTGTACAAATTAAATGCACTGATTAAATTTGAAATCGTCTATCGTTTATTGTATCAAATATTAACAAGTTAAATAATCTTTTAAGGGTTCATTCTGGTTTATCATTTTGAAAAAATCAATTTTTTTTTTGCATTTTTCGAAAGTAGACATATGTAGAATTATCATACAAAAATTTTAGAACGATCCGAGCAGTTTAAGTATATTATTTTGCGATCCAAACACATAGAGATATTACAGATAGAGGGGCAAACCATCTGCGGTTGTGTAAGTGGAAATGTCTCTGCATGAATATAGCAGCAAAAAACAAAAGGTTAAAGTAGACCTTACCAAAACAGAATTACTTGAAAGATGTTTAGGTGGCCACACTCAAAATAATAATGAGTGCTTCAACAAATGCGTTTGGACTATAGTGCCTAAACACCTATTTAATGGTAAAAAAATTGTTGAAATAGCTTGTAAATTGGCATCTTGTATATTCAACGAAGGTTTTGATCCAATACTGAAAATAATGCACGCTTTGGGAATAAAACTTGGCCCTATCGCAGTCAATTACGCTAGTAACCGCGACAACACGCGTGTGCGCTCAACCAATCGTTTGAGCGGAGAATCTTTAAAAGAGGCCAGGACACAACGAAAAAAGGCTAGAGTGGAAGATAATGAGTATTTTGAAGAAGTAGAAGGCATACTGTATAGAGCAGGCATCGCAAAATAAGGTAAAGTCAGACTTTTTAAAAATTTGTTAAAAAAACTTTAAACGCGTTTTTCTCGAAACAACGTTTTTTCGGTTGGCGGGCATGATATCTCTAAAACTACTCAACCGATCCTTCTAAAATTTTAACCACGTACTCTAAACATGAATGGCTATCTCGCATGCTATAACCAAGTAAAAATATTAATTTTTACATAAAACCATTTAATTTTTTTATTTTAGATCAACCGTTCTCAAATTTCGATGCCCACCAACAGCATACCTACTTTTGAAGGGTTCACGTTTGTCAGCCATTTTGAATGTCAAAATATGTTAAAAACAATTAAAAAAAATTTTTTTTTGTACTTCTAGAGTGTATTTATCATACCCAACAACTTTCATATGTATATATATCCAACATAGCTTAAAAAAAATCGTGAAAATAGCCTTTTTGTCGGCGTATAAACCAGAATGAACCCTTAAGACATTTTAGCACTTTCTTACGTCCATAATGCTTCATTTTAGTTTATACACCCATAATTTTCCAAAACAGGAATATCTATAATATAATCTATATAAACCATAGTTATCAAGATGTCTAAAATATGTCAGGACTGTCATAAAAATATAAGCAATGTTTCTGACGATAGATCAATTTAAAAAAGAAAAGTTGCATTCCTTAATAAAAGGAAACAGAAAAGAAGAAAAGGAAGTGAAAAACATATTATTCAAACATATTTACTCTCAAGCAAATTTATTTCGAATTACTCTAATGGCATTCATTTTGTTCATATACTATATTTGTTCATATAATATATCCTGTTGTTCTAAATAAAACTTAACGATTCAAAACTTTCAAACAAACAAACAAATATTGTTGTATGTTAAATATATGTAAAACATTAAATAAGAATTTTGATAGGTCGTTCAATAAATTCCTCCTTCAAAAGCTATTAGAATAATAATAGATGATGATTGATACACGCATACATTATAAAGAATTACACGCGTGATGAAGGAAAGGGGTGAAGAAGATTCAGCCGGAGGGGTCAGTAATACGCAGCTAAAGTTCTACGTCTCGTTGAAAGCGTGTAACTGGTAGCAGAACCCAAGGGATTACTGGTAATCTGTGGTAAGCTACGCTACGTGTGCAGGTACCAGCAACCTGTTTCGGATATTGTTACGACGAGGAGCCGGGAGCCATTTCCAACGGCGAGTCGTTCGAACTCTAGTATCCACTGTGCTGTTTCTCTTCCGGTACCGGCACCGGCTCGTTTGTAGACTCGTTAGCACCGTACCGCGGATACGATGAGGAGATTCGATGCTTTACAGACGAATTAGCCAAATGTTGCGAAATTTCCATCGTATTCTGTCTGTCTCACACTATCCCTTTGTTCCTATTTCTTTCTCTCTCATTCGGGTTCTAACGAACGAGACACACATGTCCGCCAATTTCAATGAATATTTTCAACAAAGAAACGTATTTACTCTCTCTTTCTCTATTTCTCTTTGCTATATTGGAAAATGGTCAAATTGGTTTCTGCACAAAATTAAAAAAAAAAATTATTATTGCATTCCGTGAACATTTGCTGTCTTTGCCAATACACGAATAATTATAATGGGAATAGAGAGAAATGATTAAATACAAATTCGATTCGAATAGGAGAAATTTGTGTGTGTGTGTGTGTGTGGAATATAACTATATATAAGATAACGATTACTATCAATTATTATACATGAACAAATATATGAAAATATATTTTCGTATTAAAAGAAAAAATAAAGAAAATATAGAAAGTATTTTCTAGTTACGGCTAAAAGAGATCCCTTACGATGTATATAATAGTGAGATCAACGTGCTAAGGTTCGTATCGCGTAATTACAACGCAATAGCCGACTAAGCTTTCTCTAAAGACAGATATTAAATCAGTTCGTTCACACGTTAGCGACCAATTTAACGACACCGCCGTCGTAAAGTATTCCTTTTTTTTCTGTCTCTTTCTGTCTCTCTTACATACACTAATTTATTTTTTCTTTTTTCTTTTTCGCACTTCCTTCTATATGAACGAGGACCTTCCTTTTAATAGCTGAACGCATTAATGTTAGATATCTTTCCACTCTTTCGTTACGCTTGTAATAGTTGATCAACGAGAAAGAAAGAGAACTTGGCGTCTAACCTTTTGATAACAACTCTTTTGAGCTGGTGTTTCACTTCTCGAGTACTTTCCTAAACGAGATTTAACGCCGTAATCACTTTATACGAAATAGCTTCTCGTACTCTACAGATTCCTTCGAAACGAGGAAGAAGAAAGTGAGAATTTTAAGCGAATAACTTTTATCTCTTAATTGAGAGTCGTTAGTACTATAGAAATCATTCCGAAAATAATACATAACTACAATTGCTTTCAATCTGATATTCGAAGAAAATAAGAATTTTGTTATTCTCTAACTGAAAGGCATAAAGATTTCAAAATAACATTGTGATTCGCGGTTTAAAACGCTTGCTGGATAGAAGTGAATTCTCATGCGTTTAGTGTATCGCAGTTTTGTAGAATGAGACCCGAGGGTACGATATTCTGTATTATAGTCGTCACGCGTATATACGTTCATGAGAAATACGTAATTCGAGTGGTTCGTATCGGTAGCCGTTCTATAACGCACTATGCCGCTTATGTAAAGCATACTATGTGCATATATGTAGATACATAGTATACGATATATGATAATACGTAACATGGGACTGTTTGCTAGAGTTGAAAGGATATATTATTGAACGGGAATATCCTAGCAGTAAAAACATCGATTGTTGGGTCGAAAGTTGAATACAACGTTGTATAATCATATAAACATAATATAATTAATATAACTAATAAACGATATAACTTTTCGTACATTTTCAATTGAATTAATTTCATTTCATATATGTCTTTCGATACAAAATATTTATTATATTTTATTTTGAAGAAAATGTTTATAATAAAGTTAAGTTATACAGAAAATTATCGACCCACAAAATGGCAACAAATTTATTTAATGCAATATGAATTCCATAACATTGTGATCTATTCTTCATCGAAACTTATTAACCTATAAAAATTCTTACATTCTATAATTATAAAAACTTCCAATCAATGGAACCATTTTAGATCAACTCATATATCATATAGAAAATTTACAGTAACATTCATTATACTACAAAGTATTACAAAAAATTCACATTAACCCTTTGACTGCTACGGGCGCATATATGCGTTCGACGCAAGCCATCGATATAGACTTTGGACGCAAATGCGCGCTCGACGAAGTTTTTGCTGTTTACTGTTTCCTTATATGTATGTTTGGAAATACAAAAAAATACAAAAAAATAGTATTCAGTCCCTAGCGATCGCTTCAACTTAGAGTAGTTAGCAGTCAAAGGGTTAAAGGATTACACTATTTTGACGCTCGGAAAAACTAGCAAAAATTTAAAACATTTGTTTGACACTACTTGAAAGTATTATCCAGCAAATTTTTTCGAGCGCCAAAATGGTGTTATCTCTTTACAAATAAAAAAAGAACATAATCAATATAAATAAAATTAGTTTTTTTTTCTAAATTAAAATCTTTTACTTAAATTTACTTAATTTCAGATCATTGATAATTGATAAATTTAAGAATTGAATTAAAGAATATGTAGAGAGATATGTCATAAATGTTTAAAAATTGATCAATTATATTTCTTCAAAAACTGTACGTAGTGAATATATTAAATATTATATTATATTAAGTATATTAAAATGATGTCAATAATATTAAATATAATAGTTTTAGTTCATGATTAAAAAATCATCTAATTATACGGTATTATCTTCTTCTCGTAAAATGAAAGAAGTCTTCATTTGATGTTCTCTCGCAAAGTGCAAGCGAATGCGATGAAGTCTTCCCTTTCGTTACGCAAAGAATGACAAATGGATGGCCATTAGAACGATTTCGTGATCATTTCGTCCTTCCATCGTCCAACACTTTACTTTGAGTCACACGCAAAAAATTAATTACCACCACGAGTATTCGCAAATCAAGTGCGGTAAAATCATCGGCTGTGGGACTCCCTCGTCGTTGATTCATGCGCTATGTGGTACAAGTATTCATATACGCGTGTATATGTATACATACGTGTAAGCGATAAATCTTTAAAAAGATCTGTAATTATAAAATACAGAAAGCGGGAGAACAGCGTGAAAAAAAGAAATTAAAATTATTTAATTATTGTTGATATAGATAAAAACAAAACTAATACCTCGTTAATTTAACTACTAATTGAATTACTAATCGTTCATCATAATAATAATTTAAAGAATACTTTGTCATTCTAAAAACCTAGACGCGAACATAGACATTATTTATTTCCAAATACAATTAGTCTCTAATATCTTATTTATGTGAAATGTTATTTTATTTAAATTATTTTATTGCTTATATTACTATGATTATATTACAATAAAAATTACATATATTTCTACCAATTTTGTATTAAAAATCGCTAAATGAAATGTTTATGTAATAGACTCACCAATTAATAGACGCATTTACGTATATAAAAGGAAAAATTCAAACTAAATGATAAAATGTACCACGGATAAAATTCGGTATATATTTTTAAATCTATATTAACACAATTACGAGTAAACATTAATGCATTGAAATCCGTATAAATGAAACTTCAAAAAAGATAAATAAATCATACATTCATTTAATTTTGTTGAGTTTTCGAAAAAAATACTTCCGTGATATTATTATACATATGTTATATTCGCTAATGATTCATAATAATTTTGTAAATGTTTTTAAAAATTTGATAAAACATGACCGTACTCATAATAAGATTATATAACGAGAAAAAACTCCATGTAATTAGAAACATATTCGTTAATGCTTCGTAAGACAAATGAAGTTTAAAACTCGTATATGTGTAACGTATTTCGAATAGACGCTCTCGGCAAAACACTGTTTCGAAACTGACACGAATCGTAACGGTACTCATCAGCACGGTACAACAGCATTCCTCGTTGTAAAAATTTGAAAAATTTAATGGCCTCATTATCATTTAATACGATGCCAGAGAAATATGACTTCTCATTTTAGAAGAGAGTATCAAACACAGGAGGAAAAGGGATTGTTAATGAAGAGATAGATCAAAAGGAAATACGAAGAGCCTTCAACGGTAATAATTTAATTGAAAAAGTAAGAAAAAAACCAAAACCTTGTGATTTTTTCCCTTCGTTGATTAATTGCACCTGTTGGAACGAAAGCAATACAAAATAAGTATTCGTGAATAAGCTCGTCGACGAAATTCGATCACACGCCGCGGTACTTTTTGTAACGCAACCGTTTAATTGCAATTGTAATTAACCGTGGTCGAAGCTGCCCGATGAGCGTATTAATTTGCCACAGAAAATGTTTGCGAACGAGTGTGTTTATACTACGGGATATATGTACGCGTACGTGTACACGTATGCCAACGTACGTGTATATGATCGATTTAACCCCGCCGAAAATTCATTTAACTTTCCAATTTTTCCGATAATGTCTCATTAATTCTCATTAATTTTTATTATCGTTCTCTCATAAATCTCCAAAGATCGTGTTGCTGATTGGTTTATATTTTTTGCATTTATTAACATAAATCATATATTTTATTCAAAAATATCCTATTAGGAATACTAAAGAATCTATATTATTCTCACGATAATTCATAAATGATTAAATATATTTAATCATAATGGATATAAGTTGTGACAATAAATTACATCTTAATGTTAAATCCCTTCACATATAATCCAACAAAAATATCCCCTTAACGATCGAATCTTTTTCCCACACATTTAGTTTCTAACTTTCTACCAATAAGACATATCTTTTTTATCGCACACCGATAAATTCAGGTGGGTTTAGCGCCGAGGTTTAATTAAACTAGTTTGGTCGTCATTCCGTCCCTTTCTAGAGCCCAAGCTTTTACGTGTCTCCGTTTGAATCGATCGACCACTTTAATTTAGTCGCTTGCGAAAGTAACGCACACTCTTTACGTTATATTAGTAAATTTATGTAGGGAAAGAAAAAATATATATTTATACGATACGTATACTAGTAAGTATCATTAGTATTCTTCAAAGCGCCACTTTATTATGCGTACTCGAGGAAATAAACGAGAAATAACACGAACCATTTTTTATCGTTCATTTATTTTCTTTCAATAACTACTCGTTCGATTATAAACGAAGTTAAGTTAATGTTAAGTGAAATTAAATAATTTATATTGGCGTCTATAGCTTAATGATATTGTTTTTGCGAAACAGATTCAATATATTTAAGTGTTACGGAAAAAGAAAAATAAACAAGTAGTATAATAATACTTATTTTAAAACGTCCTTTCAACATTAAAGATTCTCTTAGTAACGTAAAAGAATGAGATCCTGTTGATCTCATGTAATCATCAGTCGTAAAAGCTGTCATAAGCTGTGTTGTGTAGTTCCCATAGATCGAAACACGGATAACGGCAATCCCGTAGATATCAAAATTTTCGAATCATCAACGTTATTTCGATCATTTCGTTGCTCGTCAAAGGTGGAGTCACGAAAATTTATTTACCATAGGCTTCGGGTCAATAAAAAATAATTCCTTGATATTTTGATCGTTCAAATAGACTATTATTCTTTGTTCTTTGCCGTGAGGCAAGTGGATTGATTGGTTGGATGGTTGGTTGCTTGCTTTACTAGATACTTAGCAAATTAAGAATCTAGCTCGAAACTTCTTTATCAAACTTTCAATTATCCAAAGGTCCTGCCCCTTGAGCTGAGCAATTACAAACACGCGACTCTCTCCAACATAAATTCAATAAATATTTGCATTCTTTTTACTAAATAAAAAAGTCAATTAAAATCCGAAGACGACGATGTTTTTACGATAATTAACACATTTCCAACTAAGGTTCCAACTAATATATTTATCCTAAAATATTTATATAACTTATATTCTACATCTACATGAGAGTTCGTGTATAAAATATACAATTTTATATTCACGCATAAACACATACAAACATTTTTAAACACATATAATCAGATATATGTATATTCATATTACAAATAAATTTAATTTTCAAAATTAGTTCTTTTTAATTCTAAATATATCATATGTCTATAAATTTATCAATTAAATGATTACTATTCCACCAAACGAATTTCTCTATATGTTGTATGACCGTTAATTAAATTGAACTAAATAATATGCATTTACATATCGTTGAAAAACGACAAAGTTAGCGAGTAAAGTAACGAATGGAACTGAATAAATAATAATAATCATAATTGGTAAATGGAAGGAAGCAGAGACTGTGTAATTAGACGACTCGTTTATGCAAATAAAAGGACGCTAATTACGTCGTAAATGCGGTAACCATATCAAGATCAATATTCCGCATCGCGCTTGCTATTTACGCAAAATCTCAGAAGCGATGTAACGTAAAATGAGAAATTCTCAGACTTGCGGGTGGCCATTGAAATACCATGATTTATTTTTCTGCTTTTAAGCGAGAATTTGTTTGAAAAGCAATAACGTTATTCGTAAACTAAAATGTGACATCGATGGGACTGTTATAACATTCGCATGAAAATCTATTTTATTGTGCGTCGTTATCGAGTAAATCAAAAATATCAAAATAAAAATAAAATCAATACTAATAATAGAAAGTTTAAGAGAAGGAAGAAAAAAACGATTCGATTAAAAAACAAGATAAAGTTCACTCGGATTTAGAATTTGGTGGTTGGCAATAAAAGCAAATAGGTGTCGCATAAATACTACTCTGATAACTAGGCTCACAACTTACCGGGCTTATCCAGATCAGATACGTCGACCTGCGAGTAGACCGAGGCCACTCCCAGGACCAACAAAACTGTGGTCGTGGTTGTAGTGGTACTACTATTCGTTGCGAATTGCATCGTCGAAGCGATGCTAGCGAAGTTCCACCTGCACCTCCACCACATTTTTTCTCTTTTCTCTTTTCTACTATTTTTTTTCTTCTTTTTTCCTTTTCTTCCTTCTTTCTTCCTTTTTCCTCTTTCTTCTTCTTCTTCTTCTACTTCGCACTAATTATTCACACAATAACGAACAAAAAGAAATGAAAAAAAAACGAGACACGTTCCCTTCAGTTTTTCTTTTCGTTCTTGCCAGGTGTTTTCTTACTCCTGATAAGTGTTAGCACTCCATATACTTAGGACAGTTTCGAAATGGCACTACTAATTGCAACCACGAACCTTGTTTTCGTTTTCTTTCTTCCCTCCCACGTTCGTTATGCCGGCAACGCGTTCGCTGCCGTCGCAGCATTGCGTCCTGGACATTTTCCTTTATTTTCTTCTATTTTCCTTTTGTTTTTGTATTTTAACCTTCTAAAAGGATTGATTTTTAATTGGATATTGCTTGAAAAGTCGACGATACAATTTTTAATCCATTAATAAAATCTTTCGTCGAAAATTGTCGTCGAATTTCGTCAAAATGTACGATTTTTGTTTTTCTAACCTTAAATATCTTCGGGCAAAAATTTGTACGTATATGTTTGTAAAAATCGGTAATAGAAAATTTAGGTGTGATACTCTTCGATAATGGCAATGTTACGATGAAAACTCATGAATATTTCACGTTTTGTTGGCAGTTTAGTGATAATAACTCGTGAATTTGTCACCTTTCATTGGCAGTGTTGAAAGAATTATCATTCTAAGAAACACGCGTTTAAGTTGATTTGGTTAGTTTCTTTCTACCCCTTCTCTTTCTCTTCCTCTCCCTATCTCTCTCTCGAGAAGTAAAATCTTTCAAAAAAAATCACGTGTATCTTTTATGTTCATATTAAAGCGAAGATAAAAGCGTCTGCTTATATTTATTAAAGAATAGTAGCTTAGGCTCGTTCACAAAAAAACTGATAATTATCAGCAAAAAAGACGATAAATTCTCGCACTCGGATCAGCAAAACTGATTGAATCCACTCGTAAGACAATCCTTCGTAAACTCTGAAGATAAGTTTCAATCGAAACTGTAAATATCCCTTGGAGATACAAATCGACTTGTATTAATCGATCTCACGTGTCTTGTCAAAACTATCCACGAGAGCGTGTCACGTGCGTACACGTAGGGATTGAGGTGGGTTCTCTTTTTTCGGTTCAATTTTGTACAAATGTGCTTTGACAGCGATAAAAAGAAAATAAAAACAAAAACAAGAGGAAGAAAAAAAGAAAGAAAAAAGAGAAAATAGAAAACAAAAAAAATATTACAGAAAAAAGGAAAGAAAAATCTACCTCTGCTGGAAACTTTAGCTTATCTCTAAAAATACAAAAATTCGTTTGAAATGTCACTGAATCGATGACGGATCATCGACGAAGGCCGTCCATTTTTTGTATTCCATTGACGGATTCCGCACCCCGTACTTTTACCGTCGTCATCCGCTAGCACATATGTTACGATCGATTTTATTTCGATAGCAAAAACAAATAATCAATCGATCGATAAAACAAACTAAAACAACAAATAAAAACAAAATTATGAGCACAAAATAAAAAACCAACTTCGTGTGTCTTTTGTTCTTCTTTTTTCCTTTTCTTTTCCTTTCCTTTCCTTTTTATTTATTTCAACGTAAAAACAAATCTTCGACGATTTTCACTCATGACAAAGTATACTTTATTAACGCGTTATGCTAGTTTCGAAATAAAGAACGCGTAAAAAAACCTTTCTTATCACGGAACCACATCGAGTCCTGACCCGCAGCGGCTCGGCACTGAAACCATTGAGTAGCGCGAATGACTGTCGCGAGTCTCCTCGGTTATATCCGTATTTGCTCGGATACGTTCGGGCACGCTCGCCTCACTATCCTCTTCTATTCTATCGCACCACCTTCTTTCTCATTCTCTTTGCTATCGGCTAGTCGAATTTTTCTGTTCTAAACTGAGATAGTTCTTTTCTCTCTTTCCTTCTCACACCGACTTTTTTCTATTTGTCTATGAAATATTAAAAATAAATGAATAAATCTATATTTATTTATATTCGTACCGATAATCATGATAGTGGTCTATAAGTTATCAAAATTATATAGATTTTATATTACGATTTATTTTCTAATGTAAAATAATTTTAACGTAAACAAAAAAATTATAAAATTCATTTTCCAATATTTTGATTCAGTCCGCTATCACATTTGTCTATTTTTTATCCATTCGCGTATGCTATATTTATTCTGTGATTTTCCTATTATTATCACTTTAATGGCCGCACATCTACGCAGTTAAATGTTGCCAGGGGTCAGCAACATTTTTAAAGAATTAATATAAACAGCGAAAGCATTACACGCATGTTGTGTGAATGGCCACTAAAGTGTTAATTTTAATTTAACATTTTAACATTTTTATATTATATTTATATTTTTCTTCATATGTTTATTAGTTTTATTTTAAATATCTATCACAACAAATTAAAAACTTCGAATAGAATACAGAATCTGTTTTACTCCAGATAAATTCCTAGTAGTTTATATTAGAATTTTCGTTTCTACGTGTATATGTATAACTATATATATTTTTTTCTATTTTTTGATATATCTTGTTCTCTCTTTTGCTTGTATTCCTTCCGTATATTGTTTCATTTACTACGTATCTCCAATGAATCTTCTAGCAGTTTCTCTCTCTCTCTCTCTCTTCCTCTCTCTCACTCTCTTACTCCTTCTTCGTTATTTTCCCATGCAGAGGATTAGTATGATTTAGCGACACAGCTAATGAGTCGCCATAATCGTCGTGGTGCAGGCACCGTGCAAACATCGTGCGTGCAACTTGCACTCACCAGGAACTAGATGCTCCTGGGTACTGTCTTACTTCGTTATCTATGTTACTCACCTAAGGGAACTCATCCTCCCGTCTCTCTCTCTCTCTCTCTCTCTCTTTCTCTCTTCACATATACACACAAACACTGCGTTTCTATCTCTTATGGTTTCACTTTGTTAGTTTCCTATTACAGGAAGCCGCGTGTTAACGAGTAACCATTGACCTCTGTTCCATTCGAACTATTCTAAAATTTATTATTTTTGAAATTCGAAGAAGAGATGTTTCAAGTTATCCGCGGTATAATTAAAAAAGTTTGTTATTATATTTTTTTCAATTGGCATTTTCAATGTGTAATAGTCGAACATTAAACATACTTTGACTATACTTTATTAATTAACATTTCTGCATTTATCTTGCATGTTTCATCATTCTAATTATTAATGTGCATTATCGATTTGATGCATAAAAGAGCGACCAATTGCAGGGTTTATTAAAGTTTCCCCTTACGTTTATCCTCTCGATGCACGGCTCGACAAATTTTATTATTTCCCATCTAACGATCGATATGTCTCATTAAACTCGTTAGAAATGTTTGCTCATAACAAATACGTAACGGACATTACATCGAAATTACAAATTAATAGTTTATTTGCTTTTATTGACGTCGTTTATTCGTAAAAGATTCACGAATGAATTCAGTTTCGAGAAATTTTAAGGAAAGAACACAAGAGATTCGTTATTACTTAATTAATAAATAATTAGAGCATATGTTGTTTTTAAAGATATTATGAAATTGTCAAAGAAGAAAGTTAGACTCGTAAGATAATTTTATCTAATTGTAAAATAAAGGATATTTGGAGGGGAATAATCTCATAAAAGATAATATGAAAAATATTGAATAAGTGTGTATACATGTGTGCGTATGTGTGTGTGTATTATATAAACTAACAGCAACGAGTTGAATTCTTGGCTCGTACGCAAGTAAGAGAATGCACGTAACCAATGCACGAGGCCAAACGGAGGACACGTACTTAAGCCGTCGACGAAAACTGATGGTCCGTGCGTAGCAAGTGCATGCGCGAGATAACGACCCTCGAAGCTTCATGACTCTAGAGAACTACCTCCGATCGCGATAAATTCTGGCTTTCGTGTTTCCATCGCTATCGGGAATCGACTGCAAATCACTTCCTAATCCTCATCGAGTAGGTATCTCCGGAGGTACCTTTCCTAAATCCGCTTTGGGTTCGGAGCTTTAGTTTCGTATATCGTTATTCTCTTATCCCTTAGTTTGGCGTACAGTCGACGGCTCATCGATGATCTTTAAACGTAAATTACAATCGGTGGATATCTATGCGTTCGAAGGCTGAATATCAAATAGGATAATTGCCGTTCAAATCTCGTTATAATGCGGAGAGTTTCCTTCTATCAAATCTCTACGCGACGTCTTTTCATTTATTTAATATTAATAAATATTATTCGTCAATGTTAATGTTACTCTCTCTCTCTCTCTCTCTCTCTCTCTCTCTCTCTTAAGAAAATCTCTTAATATTGTCTTCTCGATTAAATAAAATTAATCTATAATGAGTAAGGGTTATATACTATATCGTCGATCTTTAATGAAGAAACTTATTGATCGATACGAAGTTCGATAAAGCTAAGAAGAAATGCAATCGATTTTCAAGTCATCGATCTTACGATAAGAACGAAAGGTAAAGATAAATCGAATGAAGAGAGGAATTCAAATCTAAATCGGTAATCACGATAAGAGGCCTACTTACGTGGCTAAGATCTTCCATTTCATGGTTGAAATTCTCACTGAAGTCTGGACCACGTGCTAGTTCGACGACATTTTACATCTAGCACAGTACCCGCTTTCATGCACGCCCGACGGATTGGAACCCGACACCACATCATACATCATGATACATCGTTGAACACCCAGACTGTTAATCCGAAGCACACGCTGGATGCGATGTAATTGGCTTTCCGGTTTGTTCACGACTCTGTATACGCCATGAAACCTTCCAGGCGCGCTGTTTCTACTCACTCCTCTCTTATAACTTTCTTTTCTTCTTCAACGTTTTCCATTCTACGCAGATCTTCTCTTTTTACTCCTTTTCTGATACATTCTTAGCTTATAAACGTTTGGCTTTTACATACCTAATTATATACACGTATATAATTATACTTCCTTTATCTCATTTATTTTTCATTTGAAATATTTATTTACTTTTCTACTTTTAATTCAAATTAATTCTTTAATAATATTAATGCATTTTTGTTTAACAAATATTTCATTGCTATAATTAGCCAGTATTGACACGGAAAGTAAATATATATTTTCGTTTAATGTCGTCAATAATTTCATTCATTAGTTATTTCGAGGCAGGAATACTCGTTCTTTTTTTTCAAAACAACCATAAAAGAAATTTTTGTAACATATTTACTCGTGTATACACGTGAACTTCTTCAGTACTAAGCAAGGTGCATTGTAAGTAATGATCAGTCTTTATTTATTGCAGTAAAGTTGTCACTTCCGTAGACTAAAATTTAAATTAATTAATTATTAAATTATTATTATTTAACAGTTATCAGTATCCTTTTTTTCACAAGTAAATGTTGAGACCTTGTCTTTTCATGCAAGTAAACTTAAATCAGTAGTATTTTCTATTAATATGCATTTATTTTATGAATATAGAGTTTATTAGCTGTAATAGAGCATAATTATTATTTAAATTAGCAATCGTAAAATTATTTAAATAATAAATGATGAAAACTCACTATCTAAATATGAAATAAATAAATTTTATCCTCGTGATGAAAATAAGTTTAAATAATTATTATTTTCTACTATTATTCATTAATCTTTTCAATATCAGATGTAAATGTAGTAATAAAACCTAATTATTATTTTAATTAATAAATTTGATAATTACAAATTGTTGTTAATTGTTTTATTGAAATTCTGTTCAGTACATGTAAGTAAATAATGAGAGAAGTATTTGTCTATCTATCATTTTTAGACATGATTTCAAAAAAATAATCATGTTTCCATAAATATCAATTAATAAACTCTTATAATTATTCATAAAAGTCGGACAATAACGGTATATATAAAAATTAATTATAAAAATTAATTATAAAAATTATTTTAAACTTATAGGATTGATCAATTAAAGATAGAGGTTCTTGCAAACCATTCTCAACTATTGTTGGTGTTTTGAGTAGAAATCGATGGAAGAAAATGGAAAAAGCGTATCAGCAATTCGTTTCTTCGTTTGTTTCACTCGAAGTGGAGAAACGAACGACTTCGTAAGTGGAGGGTGAGAAACAGTAGATGGTCTGTAACAGTTAACTATGCTACAGGAGAGATGCTAGAGCTAAGGGAAATGAAGAAGAAAAAGAAAAAGGAAGAAAAGGGGGTTACGCCGGTGGCAATGTTGGCTGGTTGATGGGGTGGAAAGTGGGGGGTTACTGGTACTGAAATTTATGTCGGTGTTTACGCGGAGTAGATGGCGTTCTTGGTTGAACACAGAAGGAGAAAATAGTTATTACGATTACGGGTTCACGAGGTACGAGCTCTTGTTCAAGAGCTGCAAGATTTTCTTGTCTTTCTCTTTCTCTATCTGTCTCTTTCTTCTTCGTATTCTTTCTTCGGTGAGATACGTCCTCAACAAAAGAATCGAAAGATCGCAAAGAATTCGTAGAATTGCTATAACAGAGGGAATTTCTACATTCTTTTGCTTGTCCAACGCCAAGAATACCAACCTATTTTTCATGTCGGACCTTTAGTTGTCGTACCATTAACGTAACTACTTGCAATTTAATTTGCCCTTTTAAAACGAAATTCATTGAAAACGGTTAACTTGTCGCATTGTTTATCTCTCTCAGACGTTTTTAACAGTTTATTTATCCCTCTATATTCGCGTTTATTGAAAATATTTAACGAAAATTCGAAATAACTGGTGAGAAACGAGTTCTCGTCTGACTCTTGTCACGTTCGTTGGTCCGATTGAATTTTTCCCACGTTCTCCCACGTCAGTGTTGTCAGTATAAACGAAAGCGGAAATTTTCGATGATCGATTCCGAACTGTTTCGTTGAAAGACGGCGCTTCATTGAAATCATGCGTGCGTAACTATCGAAAAATATTCGACGATGTGAATAACATGTATTTTTCTTTTTTTTTCTTTCTTTCTCTATCTCACTCACTCACTCTTACTCTGACTCTTACTCTTATTCTTACTCTTACTCTTACTCCTTACTCCTTACTTATACTTATTCTGTCTTCGAAATGTCTCATCGATCGTTATCGTGTGGCGGTAACGTTTGAAATATTCACAAGCTTCGAGAAATAGGTGGGCCAAACGGATCGTCAGAAGGAACCGTGAAAGGTGCAAGATGCCGGCGATGTTCGGCTCGAAAAAACGTGTTCTTGCAACGATAATGGAGGACAAGGCGTGCTAAGAATATCTAGAAGAGTCATCGCAAACGGCCAGAAATCTCCTGAGAGCTCATGAAATGTACGAAGGAAACTTGTTTTTTCATTATGTTGATGACACCTCAGTCAAATATATAAGAAATGTTTTAAACCAACCTCAACTTACATTAATATGTTTCTTACGATTACTATTATTTTGTCCCTTCGCTATTCCTATGTTTTATTTATTTCAAGAAAATATAAATGTCAAAAGATATTTTTAATTTTTGAGAAAAGAAAATCCCTTGTTTTTGTAATTTACATTAAATTTTGTTGCTCGTATTCGTATTTTTGGATCTAACATAGTTTAAATAATGAAATATAATGATCCAAAGATTATACTGCATAAATATTACATATATTCTGGACGCATTTAATGGAAAATATTCGTAAAATCAATTATTCTTTAAAATTATCAGCAAATAATATGAAGTCTGTGAGAAGACTGTTTGATTTCAATCAACGAAATCGCTTTAATATAAGAATTCTCTCGACATCAAGCAGGTGTTTCTTGCTTGTTAGTTTAAACTGGTTTATTTGGCGCCAAGCTAAGAACAAGGTAACGAAAAAATGAGAATAAGAGAAAAAGAATACGCCCCGATCGAAAGGCACTTACCGCTTGGTTCTTCCACTCATCAGCAAATTTTCATAATCGGTCTTTCTCTTATAGTATTCTCACGGTACGCAAATGAAAAAGAAAGAGAAAGAGACAGACAGACAGACAGAGAAAGTGAATTTTGAGAGAAAGACGAAAGAAAGATCCGCAATATACTTGCAAAGTAGACAATGCGGTTGGATCAACATAAGCGTGAGTTGAAAAATCCAGTGGAAAGAAGCACAGAAAGTGGAAACAAAGTACGAAAAGGGTGAAACAAGAGGAACCTTTCGACGAAGATTTTACCCCCTTTACTTTCAGCTCCTGTTCTCTTTTTCTTTCTCTTTTTCATTCTTTTTTTTCCTTCCTACCATCGCGATATCTTTTCCTCCTCCATTTCCTCTTTCTTCTTCTTCACCTTCCTAAAGCTTTTCCCTTAACGAGAAATGACTCTTCTTCGTTATGGACCGAAAAAATAGGGATCAGGAGAATAATGAAAAAGGGTAGTGTCAGAGAAACGTATTTCTTTTTCGAATCGCGACGTATCTTACGAGGAATTTTTTTTTTGAGAATTAACCCATATTATTTGCAGTTGTATCAACTCTTCAAAGTATAGGTATCGACGTGAACGATTATTCGTTTCTTCGAGAAACTAGCATTTCAAAATAAAATAAAAAATTAAGTTTATTGTGAAAATATACAATCAACTGTTACGTTAATGGTTCCTTTAAAAAAATCGTTGTACGAATTAACTCTAGTTCAGATATTAAAACTGTAAAAATTAAATAAAAATATATCACTCATTATACATAATTATAAATATGAATATAACAACATTGTAGAAAATGAGAATGAACGATAAAAAAAATAAATGAATGAATAATTTTATAAAGTTAAATAAATATTTATCGAATATACTTTGATGAGTACTTGTTAGTGAATTTCTCGATAGTTCGAAGATTGAATAAGCTCGCATTTCTTGAAATAGAACAGAGGTGAAAAGTTATCATTTCAAATATAGGAAAACTAAACTATCGCAAAATATAATTTCTTATAAGAATGATCAATAGTCGAACTCATTGAAATAAAAGGAAAGAGCAGCTCCAAGAAAGGGCAGTTGGAAATGGAGACGACGATAAACGAATAGAAGCAGAACAGTGAGAACCATTATAAAATATAAAAAAAAAAGCATATCGAATCATCGTTATGTCGAAACGGGAGCGGATTGATGTAATTTCACGGAAGATTCGACATATTCAATGTCCAATGGAAGTCTTTTAATGAATGGAAGGCAAGGGACCGAGAGATTAAATCGAAAGTCTACAGATTAAAATCCTCGGGAGTCGTCCTACTTTTTCTTTCCGAGGCCGAGAAAAACCGACAGAGAGCTTGAGAAAAATGAGCGATGGAAAGAAAAAAAAAGGAAGAAAAGGAAAAAGATATAAGGGATGAAGGCGAGGGAGAGGGAAGAGAAAAAAAAGGAACGCGTGTAAAAGAAGGAGGAATTAAATCGATTGAAAAACTTTGCCAATGTAACTAACTAAATTTATCCACCGCGTAGATGAATGTATATTTGCTTTTTTATCCCAAACATCACATGAAATTTATTAGAACGAAATCCGGACTACCTTCTTCTGTGTAATCACAATTTTTCATTCTCTCTTACTTCTTTTTTTTTCTTTCATTTTTTTTTCGCTCCTTCACCTATCTCCCTGGCGAGAGAGAAAGAGAGAGAAACAGAGAGAAACAGAAAAATAGAAAAAAAAAAATAAATAACATAACACGTTTTTAAGCATAAAGGTTGTATATTCGTTGAAGCGTTGTTTTTTACGAGAAACTTGACGTACGTTACAAATTTAAAGTAAATTAATCCCTATCTTTACAGGTTACATCGTCACGCTTAAACATTTCCCCACACTTGCCATTATCTCTATCTCTCTTATCCACTCTATCCTTTTCTATTTGTAGATTTTACAAAAGGTAAAACGTTGGATAATTTTACGTTTACATGTTTACTTTAGAAGCTTTAATTTATTTAAACATTTCATGAACGTTTGAGAATTAAGACTATTATAAAGTTTCGATTCCGAAAAAAAAGCTAGTGGAAGTAATCGGATTCATTAATCGAGTCGATCGATTCGGTACGGCACGGTAATTATTTTCTCGTTACAACATCAAAACTTGTTTCTTCATTATCTCTATCGATCTTTCAAAATTAAGATCAAAGCTATCACACATTAATATCTATTATTCTAAAATTAAATATTCATTAACTCATCTATTATATTTTGTTTTCTTAAATTTTCTTTTCAAAATCGTTTTAACAAAATTACTTAAAATAATACGATACGTAATATATGATTTAAAAAATACTAAATATAAAAAAATGACGTAAATTTTTAATACTTTTTAACAAAATGATCTTACGATTATAAAATATTTATTTTTGGTATTCAGTTATGTTAATGTTTTTATTATCCAAAAACTTGGTATTCACCTCAGTCTTGGAATAGATAGAGTGAAAGTGCTCTCTTCTAGCGAATAGAGTCGTTTTTCCATTTTTACGAACCTCTTCAAAGACCCTACTGGAACCACCACTGGAGCGCGAATCGTAAGACGTGTTCCGTACTAAACTTTTTACAGTCTCACACGTTTTTTGCATTCCGTAATATTTCCGATACAGTATATGAGATCAGTAAGTTCGTATGAATATCATATCCCAAAAGGTGCACAGAATATCTTTTCTATGAGACACTCTACTCGAATAATGTAAACAAATGCCAGGTTTACTTTTGAAAAAGTTTAATTTTGTTTTCCAAGAAAAATAAGAAAGAAATGTGCAATAGTAACGACTGCAATTCGAGTAAAACGTCTAACCGAAAAAAAAATTAATTAAATCCTATAATTTTATCTAACAGAGATTACAATGGGAAGGAACTTTTTATTATAGCATTTTTAATTTACAAGACGGATAAAAATAATTATATAATAAAGTTATAAAAAATATTTTTATGTAACGATCGATAAAAATATATTGAAACGTTTTTAATCATTTCGAAATGAGATTTTTCGAAATACGTAATTAACAATTAATTTCTTTGAATTCTCATATAACAAATAGTTAATTTGTTCAAACGAATCAATATTCGAGCATATTGATTTCGATAAGACTCGCCGCTTGTGTAGCAGCATCGTGATCGCCAACACCGATGCTCTTGCAACATCATTAAACGATAGATCAGATAAAAGCGTAATTAAAGGGTTCGCGCGTATAGTACGACGTAGCCGCCATGTTGTGCCGGAGAACGAAAAACCGAGTGGGTTGGGTTAGCATCGATAGAGAACGTCCAAAGGGTGGCAACGGAGGATGGCGACGGAGGGAAGCAACGGAGGGTGGTAGTCGAGGGTGGTAGTCGAGGGTGGTAGTCGAGGGTGGTAGTCGAGGGTGGCAATCGAGGGTAAGGCCAGCCGGCAAATTGTAAAACGTGAGGCAGATTACGCACAGTGGCTGCACCGACCCGTAATAATAAATTATTATCGACGTACCGACATTAAACACCGTTCGACGAGGTGCCCGAATTGCCCTGCAAATTCGCCGTTTCGAACCACCCGCATAAAACATGAAACACGCAAACTATAGGAACGAACGAATGAACGAACGAACGAACGAAGGGAATAAAAGGATGGAGGTGGAAGGCTTGGGTTGCTTTCGATACTGATTTTGTTAGCAAAGCTTCGACACACAATGCCCACCTGTGACCGGTATTATCCTTTACTACAACCAACCAACGCGTTCTGATTTAATCATCTGTTTAACTGCACCTATCATTATTCCTACACTGTTTCGCTGCTTCGAATGGAATTCATTTTAAAAGTCATACATTTAATATATTGAATTTTTTTCTACTCGTATTCTCGATAAGAATCAAGATAAAAGGGTTTATAATTTTCCTCGAATCGAAAGGACGATATCGTTTGGATCTCTCGGAAGAAGGAGACTGGAACGCTCGACCTAATTGTAAGTTATGTTGACCATCCTTACCATCCTTGCGGACGCAAAATTGTACCTTTCGTAACAAATATAGCGAGGGAAGTTCAATGCGGTAGAAACTGCAAGCATTGCGGTCGATCTTATTGTTTTGGTCGTTTCCGAGTCGGTGGGCATAGTAATATCAACCGTGCGAGTGCTACAATTAACAACACTGTATGAATGTGTGTGTGTTGTGTGCTTGTATGTGTCTGTGTGTGACTATAATATTTTAAGCGCGTTATAACGCGAACGACCTATAATCTCTGCCTTTATAGCAAATATTCAGCATTCGCTTTTCCCTTTTGCTTACACGTGTTTCAAAGATGTTGCTCTGGTATATTATGCGAATCTTAATCTAACGTAATAAAATAAAATTTCATTACGAGTATACATAAAATGCATTTACTTATCGTATTAATTACTTTGTTCTTTCTCTCTACTTCTCTCTTAATCTCTTACACGTGTATATATGTTTATATTATCGTGAAATTGGAGAATGTAAAGATTAACATGGTCAACGATAGTCAACAGATACAAAATACTATAGTGCACGAATGAATATTTGGGTTTATTCATATACATTAATGTTTCAAATGTACCAAAAGCGACCATCTCTAAATCTTGACATTCTCCAATTTCTGTCTTTCACGGTATTATATATATTTTTATTATCTAACGAAGTGCTAACTAGACATCTGCCCATATGAAAACAATAAAGAATGATCAATGCGTTGCGATACGTCAAAGAATCGATAAAGTCATAAATGAAAATCTGCGTTCGACGACAAAACGCGATCCACGCGCCGCTTTTAGATTGAATTGCCGATATTAACAAAAAATTCATTAAACACATGGAATTTATAGATTATATAACGGCTTACATTAATCGGTTATCCTCATGTGTGCGCGTGCAATATTATAAAGAGAGAGAAAGAGAGAAATAGAGAAGCTAAAGGAGGAAAAATAGAGTAGGTGGAAGAGAGAAAGAGAGAGAGGAACAGAGAAAATCAGTGGATTCACGCAGTTTGGCTTTTGAACGAGGAAATAAAGGCATCCGCGGTCTACCTATTTCAATTGTTTAATCTTTATTGCCGTGGAGCGCCTGCTCGTAAATATTATTATTTAATGCGGCAGTTATATGGCACCATATTGGAGCGGCGTGAAGGATTTGTCGCTCGCCATGAAATAAATCATGCGACGCGCACAGACTACTATTCGAAAACTTTCCGAAATTATTTGATATTAATCTCTCGCTTGGCCACGTCGAGGTATAAAAGCTCGACGAAAAGCGAAGAGCCATCTTTTTCATATCTCATTCCCCGTTCGAGTTATTACACAAAATTCGATCGCTCTTGGTTATTTTTATCGAATTTCAACAAAATATATATTATGAATTTTAAGATATATTTCCGAAAATACTTAAAATGATTAATTATCTATTAATCTTTCAGGCTTTTGAACAGTTTTTGTATACATATGCATGTAGATGGAATAAATTATGTATATGTGCAAGTGACTTTTATTATTTGTACTAAATTTCTTTAAGAAAATGTTTATTATTAATTTTGTATACAAAATTGTTCAAAAATTATAATCTGTATGATGTATATAAACGAAAAGCAAAATTTATTGTTTCCAACGCAAAATATTCATTCATAATTCTCTTATAACTTTTAGTTTCAAAGATATTTCTATGTCAATAGATGTAAATAAAGTATAAATGAGGTAACGGGATGACCTTAATAAATTTTTGGAATTTACACACTCAGTTAGCCAACATAAGCAGCTTTTTTTATTTGAATGAAGCGTCTTATTTACTACTATTTACCATTCGCAACGTATTTCTTGCCATTACGAATCGCAATATTTCAAGCGAGCATAATTTCGGATTGGAAAATCGTAAAGATATAAAGGAAAAAGTGTTTCAAAAATACGTGAGTCCTCTTTTTACCTATTTACACAGAAACTATTTTTATAATATTGTATAGTTTATCAATTTAATGATTAAAATATGTCACATATAAAAAAAACAAATAATTCAATATAAAAAATATTTCTCCTAATACATGAACAATGTTTAGAAAAACTTATGTATTTGAAGAATCACATTTCTTAATTATTCTCCGCTCGTTTCGTGTTTCAATTACCGAGCATTAATTACACTTGACGGCAAAATGTCTTACAGTTAGATCACAGCAAGCAAGACACGAATGATCACTGTTAGGACAGCTCATAAAATTTCAGTAGAGAACGATACCGACTTCCTTCCTTCCTTTCTGTCGTCCTTTCTTTCTTTTCTCGATCAATTATAGGCATGAACGGTGACACATTCGTTTCGAACTTGTGAACCAACATGTTATAGCCTTGATAAGTAAACATCCATTATCCTGGTAGGAAAGCAAAGTGCGAAGTAGCCCCGAGGGTTAAGGTTTACCTCGGAGGTCTTCGTACAAGTGAGTCAACTCGTTCAAAGAGGAGAGACAAATCGATCAAGTTCGATCTTTGGCCCCCTTTCGAAGCTTGCTTACTTACTTGCTTGCTTCCTTCCTTAGGATCGAAGGGAAAAATGTTACGCAACGACCTCCCTCCCCATTATTGAGTCCCTTCCTCCCCATCAACAGATATCGGGAAAAGATATTACGATCTCTTGATTGGGTTCGATCGATCCTTTTACGAGATTTCTTCTTTTCCACCCCTTCCTGTCGCGACCCTCTCAATGCTCCCAACAAACCAACACCACGAACCATCAACGAGATCAACTAGAAGGGATGATTTAAGGTTAATTTCAAACGGATTAGCCTTCAACTCTCTCTCTTTCTTCATCCTTTTCACAGTCTCTTCTTCTTCTTTTTCTTCTTCCCTCTTCCTCTTCTCTTCTCTTTCTCTACCTTTTTCCTTCTCATATATATACTATATTCTCCTTTGTATATTTACTGATAGACTGCATGCACTTTGAGATCAAATGTTTGCTTTTAATTTTTACTTTCTTATGAGAAAACGCGAGAAACTGCTTGAAAATACATTCGTGATATCTCGATCGAAAATTGATCGGACCGTTTGTGGTATATTTCAAAAAAGATCAACGCGCGACAGACATATGCCGGAAGAGATCAACGCACGGAAAATAATTGTTATCAACAATGCTTGTAATGTATCGAACTCGAATATTGCACTGCTATAAAATTTTTGTTATTAATCATAGATTCGAAAAGAAATACTTGTAATTATAATAGTTTCAAAGATATTATTTATTTAATTATTTCTCAAGATATCTTCAAACATTTTTCTTTTCATAAAGATTAAATTTTAAAATACATTTAAATATGATCTATTAAATTTGATCCCTTCATAACAATTATTTTTGGACAATCTTTAAGATAATACTCCAATGATGAATAGAAAAAGTATGTACCTTCATCAAAAGTTTTTAGAAAGTGTATCAGTTCGGTCATTTGAGAGAGAGCTATTACACAGATCGCGTGTTCCTTGGTATTCTCGTTACTCGATTATCAGGAGAGAACAACTCAATCGACCGACGTATAACTTTGCATGAATAATTTCGTAAAGTGTATACGTCAAGTCTACCTCGATTTACCATTCGCACGATCGCACGCCTTTCGAAGAGCCAAGAGCATTAAGTACTCGTATACAACACCTCTGAATATATTCTTGCATAATATCACCATGTTGCATAACGATTTCCATTCCATTCCTCTAAATGCGACACGCATCATAAAATAAAAGAACAAACAATAATAGAGGGGTATCTACGAAATAGGAACAATGCGTAAACGATCGTAAAAATTTCAAGTGGACAACTCGTTCTCTCTCTCTCTCTTCCTATACATTTGAAACAAACAAGTCATCTAGGAACTTATTAGCGTTAATCGGTGAGTAGAATAGCCATAACAATCCACATAGTAATGTCATGTAATAAAAGTCAGATTTCTATCGCGGTATACAATATATTTTGAAGCGTTAAATGCTCTTGCATCGGATGATGCTTCGGCAAATTTCCATTAAAAAATTGTATTTACCGTGACGTTTGTTAGGCGATTACGCGAATGTAATTAGCGTAACAACACCTGGATGTTTAATAACTCACGCTACTCAACGAGCATCTATGTCAATGCGAGAGCACTACTATCGACCACCACCGAAAACGTTACCGTTTTCCCTTGTTCTACCTTCGTCCGATGTTCGGATTACACTCTCGTTTGCTTCCTGTGTCGTTTACATCCCGTGTATATACCACGAGTACCAGCAACGACAACGACAACGACAACAACAACGACAACGACAACGACAACGACAACGAATGCCTGCTGGTGTGACGGCAACGCGCCAGCCAGCGAAACAACACGGAGACGAACTACACCGCGTTTCACTTTAATACCTTGCAAAGAGTCGTTCGGTCGTCCGAACGATCGATGTTTCTGCGCTTCGTATCCGCAGAAACGTATGTCTAGCAATTTCGAGATTTTCGCACGTGAAAAATCGAAACGTTCAACATTTTTTTCCTAGTTTCATTTCTTCCCTTTCCATTTCTTTTCTGTTTTACTTTTACGTAAATTACAAGCTTGATTTAAAATTTCTTCTTCTCTTATTTTCGAGAATGTTCTATTTCATGATTCCATTTAAGTTATGTATATGTATAACTGCACAAACAGAAAATGAAAAAAAATATACATCGATTGGTTTTCTCGTTCTCATCTTTATTCATAAAAGAAATAATATGTAATTACTATGATTCATGTCTCAAAATAACATACTCTTTTGAAATAAATAATACAGTCGTTTGAACCTTCGTGTAATAATTATAGAAAACGAATATTGTTCATTCTATTATTTCAGATCAATGAATATCTTTAACAAAGATTAAAGTAAAAGAACATTTTATCGAATCTTATTAAGTACGAGCTTTTAATTTGTTTAAATATTTAATTTAAGTCGCAATTAAGTCATTGGAAGGACTTATGCATGATATCTGGAAGATGTACCATGAATAACGTTTCTAATTGTTTTAATATGTTTCCCTAATTGTAAAATAGTTCAATTAAAACGTTTGATCTTATTTAGCGATAAACAAATAATTAAATAACGAATAAACGATAAACGATTTAAACGATACGAATATTATAAAATTCTTTGGCTGTAATTAAAATAGAATTAAAGGGACAAAAATTCGAAGTGGCCATGTCCCGCAATCTCGTAACTATTACACAGGTGAAATGATTTTAATTCTGCAGTGCATGTATAAACAGCAGACAATCAAGATACTACAAAGATAACAAGATTCTTCCGTAGTAATTAAAACAAAATTAAAAAAAGAAAAATTAACTTCGAGTGACCAATCTCTCACAATTTCAGAGCTATTAAGGTGTAATGGTTTTAATTTTACACCCTGTACGTACATATATATAGTTATATAGTATAAGACGTCATTTGGTCGGACATTCCTCTCAAGGTCCTAGGGTCCCGCTGTCTTGTCGTGTATCTCTTCCGCTTCGAGGCGTCGCGTCACGATAACCCGGAGTGCCAGTAACTACGAGAACTTCCATTCCAGGATTACGAGCATTTCTCGTGCGTCCTTACGAATATATGCCCTCTAGCAAAGCCCTTCCCTTTCCCTTTCTCTGCTATCCTCTCTCTTTTCTCCAGGAGGAGAGGAGTAGAGAACTACTTCTCTTTCTAACTTCTAAGTCATCCGATTCGTAGTCCCGTCGAGTCCTTCTCATCATGTCCTTCTCAATGTTGCCTTCCAGAAGCATCGTGAGAGACTAGACTAAACGAGACTAGCATCATAATGAACGATACGAATTACTGAACCGTCAATATATATATATATATATATATATAGTATTATAATATGTATATATACACAAATATAGATACATATATAGGTATGTCCTATGTACTTACGTATCTTCTTATACTTAACTAGGAAGTTGCCCTGCTAACTCTCTTGCAAAGCTCTGCTCTTCGGTGCGTTTCATCAGCATCACTGAACTCGTTAGATCATTAAAGAGCAAAAGCTACGATCGAAAAAGAAAATAAACAATTGCTTACTGTTAATGATCAAAGTAACGCGGTGAATAATGATCAAACGAATGTGATTAATTTTTTATCTCTTTGAATTTGGTTACTTTTTTCTTTTTTATTTTAAATATGGAAATAATTTGCTCGTATTATAAGTAAAAGTAAATTATACGTTTTTATACTACTTATGCTATAATATATATATAGTATTTGAGAAGATGGAAGAAGGGATTAAATTTAACAAATGTTTCTTATTAGAAGAATGTGAAAAGGTGAGAGAGAAAAAAATGCCTCAAAATTATCGGAAAGACATTGATAGTTGATAACTTATAATCTAAATATCACTTTCTTACTTTTTCCTCTACGAAAAATACCCCTTAACTATAGAAACGACTCATTTAACGTCGAACGTCACGAAATAGATAGACTGTGAAATATTTTTTGGAACTTAAATTGATGGATAGCGGCCTTTGATCTAGTGAAATTCCATGTTTCTTCATCTTTTGAAATCATTGACTTCTCGTCACGTTGAGTAGACTTACCAGCGCTCGTTAAACTTATTACGTTTGCATAAACTTCCAAATTGGAACGTGTCTTCCATAAGGAAAACGTAGAGTACGAAGGTAGAGCGATTTCGACAGGCTGTAATTAAGAGAACTACTCGTATATAGACCTGTCATTAACGTGGCAGCGTGATTATTTGAAGTCTAATCATGGGTCCGAAAGTAATGTAACATTATAGCAAATGTAAATAGGCATGTAGGATTGTTCTTTGTAGTTATTGCTTCTTATTTTCTGTATCCTGAAATTTTGTTTTTCAATTATTCGTTTACTTATGGTAAATGTGATTTTACTGATCATTAGATAAATTTGAAATATAATATAAAATAATATATTTAATGAGTAACACCACTCTAAAGCCTAAAAAATGCCTTTTTTGGGAATTTTTTTTGCTAACACTAAATGAAGAATAGGATTTCTTTTTTAAGGGTTGGTTAATCATATATTGAACTATGTGTTCACGCGCACTATATGTTATGCTGACGCAAATCCGTTTCAAACTAACGTACAGTTTTTAAGTTGCAATTATACGCGAGTTTGTACGGAGAGTTCACGACGATAAACTAATACAGTGTGAGTGGTTTTGTGGTATACTAAAGGCACTTCTTTAGTCAACAATGATTTATTAATTTAAGTATTGGCGACTATGTTGCAATTGTTTGATGTGGACTGTATAAATGTATGATGTGTAAAAGTATATAACGAATAACGATGAAGAGTATTTCGGACAGAGAAAGTATATTACGAACAGACAGTTCTTACTTGATTTCACATGGTTTTATACCTAAATTAATTAGACCTCATTGGAGAGGGAAGGAACTTAATGCAACTTGTTAACCAATAGTAGGAGGGTCCACCCACCAGAGTGACCCGATGGGAAAGTCTGTGTTTTTGGGAAGGATGGTAGTGGGGGTTTCCTGGGAACATAAGGAATTTCTTTTCTGAATAGTACCCTTTCCATGTGCATTGTCTCATTTTCACTTAAGTGTCGTATACCATTCGAAAGACCCGACGCTGGTAAGTTTTTAATTACACCAATATGTTTCGAAGGTCAATGAAATGATTTGATAATTTATGGCAATCATAAATTTTCTTCATCCTTGAGTGGAACCTTTCAAATAGACAATGACCTATTACCTAAGGCCTAACATATTCTAGGATATTTGATTCCATAGACGTATGATATGGTTTTCTTCAATTGAAATTGAATATACGAAAGAATAACTAAATATAAGTTATCGTCTACAAATGATTTGGTACCGAAAACTATGTAAACAAATATCCAATTTAAAAAATCTAGTTTCAAGAAAAACGCATTTAAAGTTTAAAGCGTTTAATCCGAGCGCCGTGCTGGAGCGCTCATCGCACGTTTTGAAGCGCTTCGGTAAAACCAAGATTTCGCCATGTTAAAAATTTTTTTTGCTTCGGGACCAAGTGAATATTGTTTTCAGACATCTAAAGTACACTTTAAGCTAAGAAAAAAAATCGATTTTTTGAAAATTCTAGAGTGCTGCTACCCCTTAAATAATTTGTATATTTCGTAAAGAAACTTTTGAATTCTTTTTTTAGTAATTTTTCATGTTGTACGTAATAAACTTTAATTAAATCTTAATTTTAAAACATTTACACACAGTATAATTTGATTACAGGTAACGTAATAATATTGGGTTGTTCGGAAAGTAATTTCGTATTTCTTTTGTGAAAATGAAGACAATATTCGCTTCGAGGTTAAACCTAAGCCTTTCAAGTAAGTATAAATAGTTGAATTTGATAAATTTAATCTCTCATCGATCTCACGTGTTGTTATTTGCCGATTTGCATCAACTAATGTCTTTATTGTTTCAGAAAAAAATGAAATTACTTTCCGAACAACCCAGTAGTATAATTAGTTAGTTTTTTATGGGTTAGAAAAGATTTACGTTGTGAAATTTTACGGTCTTAATTATTGTTTGATTTTGAAAATCAGAGCATATTTTTTATATTTTCGAAACATATGTTTGCTTAAGTGAAAATTAATCTTGTAAAGTATTTAATTTTCTTTTGCAAAGAAAGTAATTATTTTTTAAGTAATCAGCTTATATAGAGGACATTTAGATTTGTAATAATTCCTTGAACACCAAAATTAAACAAAAATTGTAACCATGAAAATTCAGTACTTAAACCATTGCAGAAATATAATAAAAGAACGCCTTTAAGTATGAATTAAATATTCTTAACTTGTATCCTATCGGGTTTATCCTTTCCTTTTCAGAAAAGAACTCTGGTATAAACTTTATAAGAAAAAAGGAGAAAATAAGAATATAAGGAGAAGAAAGAAAGTTTTGAACTCGACGAAACTACGACGACTACCCCCGAATCGTTTCGCCTTCGCGTCTATTTCGAAACAAATTCTATCCGTGACCAGTGCTAGCAGCCGTTAACACCGTTTCTTCGTTGGTCATTATATCGCGCGGGCACTTCTCTTCCTCGTTTCATTGTATCGAGAAACTTTTGAGGATGGATCGTTCTAAGAGTAAAGAAAAGAAAAGAAAAGAAAAGAAAGAAATCTCTTGGACAGGATTCAAGAAAGTATCAGGATCGGTAGAAGTTTTCGATAATTTAATTAACTGTTCCTGTACTTTAGATTCCCTTAAGAAAGGATAATTAATAAGCATTTTAATTGGTATGAATTGTTGTACCGTCCAATATTTAAAGTAAAATAATAATACTTTATTAATAATATTTTCTCTTTATCTGAAAAAAAAATTCTCAAATCATTTGTAAAAGTCAAATAGAAATAAGAATAAAACAAATGTATAAACTTATAAAATTATTGGATACTTTTCGTATATACATAGTCGTGTATCGAACACGGTCGAACGAGTTACCCTTCCGTCGGCTTCGTAGTACTCCGCAAAATGTCGATCCACGTAGGAGAGTTATACATGAACGAGTGATGTACGACACGAGTAATATATTTCAGCGACCGGTAGTAGCAGGGCAACGCTTTAGCTGCAACGTCCATATATTCGCGAACGATGCATACGTCAACCTTTGCTGCTACGAACGGACTTTCGAAGCGAAAGCGGAGGATACAAAAAGAGAGAAAAAGAGGCAAAGAGAGAAAGAAAGAGAACGAATATACGAGAAAAAGAGAAAATATACGATCGAGGTAAAACATTCATTAGTTAGGTCATTCGGTGTTATCGAAAACTTTCATACAAAAGTTCAAACTCGTCGAAAGTAATTTTGAAATGATCTTTAATATCCTCTATTATATATCCTATAACAAATTTTATTCTCAGAAATTAAAAATTTAAAAGTACCTACTTTTCAAAGATTGTTTATCCTATCGCATATTTAATGAATGGACAGGATATATCGTACAGAAAGATTTGTTACTATCGATAGTGTATGTTCCTATTTAGAAAGGTCACTATTTTGTAACACTACAGATTAATGACTATTGCTTGTTTGATTAATGACTAATGACTATTGTTTGTTCTCAATTAACACGCTAAGTTCTAAATATTCATTCTGTCTAATAAATTGAATTTGCAGGCCTATTTTATTTCATGATACGATATGAATCCATCAGATAACATATTTATTTAAGAGAAAAATGTTGAAAGCACGTTGAACACTTTTATATTATATATATACCACAAAATAAAAAAGAGTCTTTACTCCGGATGGAAATAGTAAAAATATCCCCGATGAAACAACGTAGGCATCGTTTGAAAGTGCCGATGTAGCCAAACGAAATTTATTATTCGCTCGATATATCACTCGATAGCGTGTGTAACGCGTGGACGCACCGACGTTTCGTGCAGCATTACGCACACGCGGCCATTTGATAACTGCCAACACACAGCCTGGTCCCGAATGTTCCAAAACGAAAAGTTCTAATACTCGGCTAAATTTCACTTGCAATGAAATTTATAAAATATGATTAACATTATTCACAAAAGTGTCTTAGCATATATAATAATTAATCCAGTCATAAAATGAAATAACATGAAAATTAAATATTAACAATACATAAGATAATATAATTTTATGACAATTTTGTATAAACCCGAAGATGGAACTACCACTTTTCAGTGAAACCATACCATGTTGCTTTCCAGAATCCTACCTACTTAAAATTAAAGTTTTCACATTCGTTCAGAAAAGTATGCTACTTGCCTGTCTATAACCTATATTTAAAAGGAGTAAATATAAACACCACCACATTTATTCCACGGTTCTCTCACCTACCACCAAGGTGTAAAACCCTAAACAATAAAGCATGCCCCGGGCACCTCTGACACCCTAGTTCAATCGAGTGTTTACTAAACTTACATTCTAATAGAAGTACGAACCAGCTGCTGTAATTGACTGTCAAGACTAATAATTCTTACATAAATGACTAAAGAAAAATTACAGGTATATACTAGTATAGAGATTATAAAAATTTTTACAAATAATTGCGACAACTATACTATGTAAATCGGTATTAAAAACCAAAAAATTCATATCTTATACGTGATTCTACAAATTATTCGACGAATTCGACGAATTAAGATCGGTAAAAGTAATTACGCAATAATTTAATAGTTTTGTTTCTAATTTAATTTTAATACTTTACAAAGTTTATCATTACATAGAATGGGGCAAAAAACGGTTTATTATTTAGATTACACTTTATTGACTTTGCTAATACAATAATTATTTTATTGTTTTTCAATTTTAAAGAATTTTATCAACAATTTTTAATAGCATTGTACACATGTATACATTGTATACAATTACATCCAAGTAGTTAGACTTAAGCAATTGGTATTGCTTGAGTTTGCATATTAGCATGCAAAGCAATCGCTATCAAAAAAATAGTTGCATACTTTGATAAATTTTACAAATATTTAATAAGTTTTACTTTCAATAATGTCAATTCTCATAAATTACACGCAAACCTGTTTTTATGCAGAGGATAGGGACCGCATAAAAGAAATCGTACAAAAAAATATTCGGAAATTTTATAAATACTTACATATAATAAACTACTTTGTACGATATATTAACTAAAATTTTTTTTATGCGGCAGACAGGGACCGCATCAAAAAAGTCGCACTTAGAAATTACATCAATTAGTATATTTATGAAATAAATCAGAAAATGTTTTCAAACAAATTTAATAAGTAAATTAGACCTGAAAATATTTTTAAAACATTCCATTTTTCATTGTATACATAGAGAAATTTTTAAAATGCTCATTAAATATTCATTGCTACTCGTAATCCAAAACGCGCATCTTCTTGTGACGAATTGGTTCAATATCGCTTTCGCCGCTTGAAGATACGATTTCAATTGATTTTGGCAGCATAAAGGGGACACGTCACCCAAAAAATCGATTTTTTTCGATTTTCTGAAAGAATATTATTTCAAAAATATTCTCTCAAATTTTCGTAAAGATCGGCGCATTATTTACGAAACTGTACTAGTTTAAACGAAGCGCGCCGTAGCGCGGCCAGAACAGGTATACGAGCAGTTGCGTATACAAGTATACAAGCGCACTCAAAAAAGTACGAAGGAGGCGAGAAAAGCTCGACGGCAATCGAAAGTCACTTCTACAGAAGCTGCTGATGCACCAGAGGGTACCTCTTATGGCCCTGGAATCGATGTATTGGAAGAATATTTAGGCTAATGTAGTATTGAGAGTGCCGCGTGGCGTCGTAACGGTGGACTCGTAGACGCTACATTGTTCTTATGTTGTTTTTTTTTGTGTGTGCTGTACGTCTCGAAGTGCGTGCGTGTTAGTTATAGGACGTCAACCGAAATGCGTGGACGTAGCGTTTCTTATTCTTAGTTTTCTTTTGTTCTTTTATGTAATGCATATTATTATATCTGAAATATAGTTGTTCAGTATCTTAACCAAGAGTGTTGGAAATCATTGGATAGAATTTTCCAATACGATGATTCAATGTAAGTATGAATGCAAAATTTACCTTAACTTTAAACGTTAATTTCTTCTATTCGCGTTTTTAAAACGGTTGCCCTCGCTGCATCAAGACCATTTATCCGATCTTTACCAAAATTTATACAGTAATACTAGATACACATATCTAGGGAATGAACGGAAGGATTTTTTGATAAAATGCGAATTTTTTTTTGAAAACTCGGCGATTTTTCTGCAAAAAAGTCAATTTTTTTGTAAAAAGTCGACTATTTTGAGAAAAATTAAAAAATCAAAAGGGTATAGCCGGATAAGTATGAGAAATCTGCCCCAGTGGCTTTTTTGACTCGCACTTGGGGGATCGATTTGGTGTCGAATAAAAATAATTCACCCCATATTTGAGTTCTTTTACTCAAACGGTTCTCGAGATTTTCAAAAAAACCTGTTTTTTTTATTTTATTTTTTTTTTTATAGTAAAATTCAAAACTAATAAATGATGATTTTTTTTCTAGTTCTTAGGAGTCTAAGACATGAAAAAAAAATATGATCATAATATTTTAACGAACAGCCAATTTTTGACGGACGAAAGAAAATTAAATTTTTTTTTTCTAGTTTTTTTTGAAATATGTCACTCACCAAAATTTTTCATAAAATGTCTTCTATACTCCTCTACACTCAGGAATTTTCTTGAATTTTTTGAAGTGGTGGAACAATATGAAAAAAATTAAAAACTCATTTTTTTTTCTAAAATCTCAAGTTTTAACTAACTTATATTTTTTTCAGTTAAAAAAAAATCTGAAAAAATATTTTTTTACTCAAAATACACTTTGCCAGAAATAAACATAAATATTATTATAAAACAATTAAGATATATTCCGTCTAACATAATTAGAAGGGTTATTGATTATTGAAAATACACTTAAAGATAGTAATTATATATTCTTTATACGGTTAGATATTATTCTAAATCTTATGCAACAAAAATAAAAATTATAATAAAAGATGTAACTATATTTGTCTTCATCACTGTCTTCATTCACTACGACACTAATTTTTTCATCGATGAACAGGCGACTCAGGATCTCAGCAGGTCTTACAATTTTCGCCAAATATCGAGCGTAAGATAAATAATATATGTGATAGCAGCAATGTGAGAGCAACATCCAACAGTGCGAATCCGTTTCAAATTAACGCACAATTTTTATGTTGCAATTATACGCGCGTTTTGGACGGAAATCTCACGACAGTAAATTAATGCGGTGTGAGTTGTTTTGTAGTATACTAAAGGTAATTCTTTAGTCAACAATGAATTTATTACTTGAGTCTTGGCGACTATGTTACAATTGTTTGATGTGGACTATATAAATGTATGATGTGTGACATACAAAGTGTATTACACACGAGAATACTTAATAGACAGAATCCTTCTTACTTTATTTCATGTGTCTAAATTATTTACACCCCTTTGGAGAGGGAAGGACCTAAATGGAACTTATTTGCTAATAGTAGGAGGGTCCACACACCAGGGTCTCCCGATGGAAAATTTTATGTTTTTGAGAAAGGTTGTAGTGGGGGTTAAGCCTAAGGAATTTCCTTTATGAGTAATATTCTTTCTTTCTGTTATCTCATATTTACATAGTATCGTATAACACTCAAAGGAGATCCGACATTGCACAAAGGTTTTCTTGGCACAAATATGTTTTTATGATCATTGAGATAGTTTGGTATTTTATAGCCCTTTAGAATTTCTTAATCTTTAAGTAAACGATTCCTTATACCTACTGCCTATCGTATTTTATGATATTTTACTTCATAGGCTTATCGCAGAATTTGTTTAACAGAAATTGAATATTAAAAACAATAACAAAATATAAGATTTATGGTTTATAAAGGATTTGATATCGAACAGTCAGACTACAATTCTTACTGCGAAGTAGGAGTATATTGGTGCCATCGCAGAACTTCTAATACTAACTGTCCATGTTTCACATATGTGATATAACAGTTGGTAACGAGTGAGTACAAACATTTAAAGTCCCCCCGATCACTTAATCATGTCGAGGACAGAAGGTCCGGATCGTTATGAGTGATTAGTTGTATAGAATTTGAATAGAAGAGTATTGGGTGATCACACATGAGTATATTTTCTTCTGAGATTTATGAACATTAGTGGATTCATACTTGGAATGAAAATAATAACCGATCATGAGAAGGTCATCTTGTCAATATTCGTATTTTATTCTTTATCTTTTTTAGTAAGCACATTGATTTTATCCTCTATTGAAATAATTGAAAGTAAAAATGGTTATCTATAAATGGAAGTGTGTTAATTAGTCAAGTGTAGAGAATCAGTTTTCACTTATTATTTAATGCATTAATTGAATAACGTTATATATATATTGCACTTATTAATACAATATTAAGTGTTCTAATTATTAGCTTATTGAATGCAATCAATTCGATATTTCCAATGGTGTATGTTTGAGCTCAGGTGAAGTTTTTGCTCACTCAGTAGATGGACGTTAGGCTAAACGAATGTAGTCTTTCTGCTCACTCAGTAGATGGACGTTAGGCTAAGTGAATGTAGTCTTTATAAAACCCAATGAGTAGAGAAACTTTCTAGAATGTATTCAAGGGAGCTTGCAGGTATGACCTGACAAGGTGAAAGAATTAACTGAGCCTTGAATAGGATGATTTTATGACACCTAACCAACAAAGAAGACTTTTAGAATGTATTTAAGGGAGCTTGCAGGTGTGACTTACAAGTTAGCGGATTAACTGAGCCTTAGGTACGATGATTTTCTAAAGAGGGTACCGCAAGGGAACTTGTAGGCAACCTAGCAAGGTAAGGTTTCTGACTGAACCTTGAAAACGGTAATTTTC
>NW_015148974.1:844330-865500 GCF_001465965.1 Polistes dominula | reverse complement strand
GCAAGGGAACTTGTAGGCAACCTAGCAAGGTAAGGTTTCTGACTGAACCTTGAAAACGGTAATTTTCTAGTTTGTAGGCCACTAATAGTTGATGTTCTATGAATCAGACTTAAGCAACACAGCCAAGATGATTTTCTCAGATATAGGGATCACAACTAAGATGATTTTCTCAGACTTATGTATCACTACTAAGATGTTCACTGGAAGCATTTGGGAAGAAGACAGATTGACAGCCCAGCGTGAAACTGGCGAGCTTCTAGAATCCTCGTTTTGAAAGCTTCTCGATTGCGTTCAATAATATTCTTATGAATAAATGCATATAATTTTAAATAGGAATAGAGGAAAATAAGATTATAATTAAATTAGACATTGTATCAACTGAAAATGTCAAAGATTAGTGATGTTATTAACAGAGAAGTTGAGAGAATTGATAAACAGTTTCCAAGGTCTTCGTCTTTTTTAAACCTATTAACAAAACGTATTTAAACAAGTAATAAAAAAAGGTACAAGAATAGTTTCACAATCTTTCTTATACAACGTAGATAGCGACTTTACTTTCACAACCGATATCGACTTTGAATGGTTTCACATCTGATAGAACTGATCAACTGATTATGACTACTCCCTTAACAACTCAATTTATTCGTAAACAACTAACATCTGATTGATTAGCAACCGATATCTTATTGATTAGCAACCAGTGATCCCAGAGACTTTAGTTCGTTTGATCGACACAGGGGCGCAAAATTATCGTACGCGGCAGAAAATTATCGTACGCCGCGGGAAAATTTGAAATCCGAAAAATCTCGGACAAAATTTTGAAAAAGTCGGAAAAAGTGTCCAAGTTCCAAGTTTTTCAAGTTGATGACCTTTTTTCTTTTTTTTTTTTTTTAGTTCCCGAACCCTATCATGAAAACGATAAAAACGATCGTTCGCCGGGAGATCGTGGTGGTGGTGGTGGTACTGGTGGTGGGAGTGGTGGTGGGAGTGAGGGTTGGGGAACAAGTATCGCCTCGTAAAACGGGGTTTATCTGCACCTTTGCAAAATTTGTTGACTAAAAAAAAAAAAAAGGTCATCAAGTTTTCGAAATTCCAAATGGATCGTACGATTTTTGGATCGTACAGGACCTCAAATTATCGTACGAATGGGATCGCTGTTAGCAACTTACAATTTATTGATTATCAACTAAAATCTTAGCAACTGAGAACTCATTGATTAGAAATTTAGAAATTAACTTCTCATTGATTAACAGCTAACTATTCTCCGACTACTCAATCCGCGTCCCTTTAATACCTTGTCGCTTTAAATCTTTTTTTTTTTTAATTCGAAAACAAACTTTAAACAAAGTGCGATCTTTTTTTTTACTCTATCAGTTGAAGAAAGATAGATATGTTTGTCTGTTATTCTTATCTATTATATCATATCATATAAGATATAATTGTAAGATTTATAATGTATTTTTGAAGTGAAAACTTTTTTAGAATAGGGAGTGATTTGAGAAAAATGAAACGTTGGTTCACGCAACGA
Source organism: Polistes dominula (assembly GCF_001465965.1). The sequence goes on along the minus strand of NW_015148974.1, from coordinate 863,972 downwards.
ACCGGTAGATGGCGAGGCAATGGAGCCTGTATACGGATAGGCAACGGAGCCTGTACACGAATCGGCAACAGAGACTCTATATGGAAAGGCAACGGAGCAACAGGCCGCATTGCAACGGCCACGATATTTAGTAAGAAGAGAAATAGAGACAAACATATAGGATTGAGCCTGCGAGAAAATGAGACAGAATATAGCTATTCTATTCTATTTTTTCTATTTCTATTTTTCTATTTCTACTTAAAAATGTTTCTATTTTATTAAAAAATTAATATTAAATTCTTTATATCGCAAATATTATAATTAATAATTATAAAATATACAGAATATAATAATTGTGTCTGCAATATTTTACAAAAAAAAAAAAATGATTACAAGATACATCAGAAAAAAAGAATTAGACAACACTGTAGAATATTTTTCTTATAAATATCCAAAGACATTTTTTTTAATTATAATGTTTGCGTATTTAGGAAATTTATACTAATTTTTCAATAAAATAGAAAAGTTTTTAAATAGAAGAAACTGGACACGCGCGTGACACGAACAAATAAACCTTATTTGCTATTATATTTCCAATAAAAATACAATAATATAACTTATTTTAAAGATGTAGAAAAAAAATTTTTTTAAATTGAAAAAATTGTGAATTAAAACAACAAAAATAAAAAATAGATTTTTAAATCGTTGTAATTCCAAACTAGATGAAACGAAAAAAAAAGAACACTATTGTTCCCTTCTTTAACAGCTTCTACAGGTAATTAGTTGCAACACAAAAAGAAATACTTATGTATGCTAACCCATAATAAAGATATCTCAAATTCAAAGGAAGGGTGAAAAGTGTGAAAGAAAATATTCATCTACCTGAGTTTCAAAAAAAAATATAGTATATTTACTTATTTACTTAGTTTAGGACGGCGTATCTTTCTGTCGACAAACATTCTATCATTTTCGTTTCTATCTATAGCTATCGTATTCAGCATTCCATCTAAATTGATTAAATTTAGAAATTGATAGTTTTTGTCATCTACCCCAAGATCATACCCTTGGATTTTGTTATATATTGTAACAATATTATAATAAATAAACTCTACAATTATTTTACTCTTGATACTGTGCATTCGTTTCATTCTCTCGAAACTTAGATTTTTGAAGGTTTCACTTCTAACACGTGTGATCTGCACATATGTTGTTTTTTTTATTTTAATTTATTTATTTAATACTTAATAATGTTTAATTTGATATAGTAAGAAAAGATATGATAAAGTAGTATCTATGATCTAGATTAGTAATTAATTAACTCGCCTAAATATCCTCATCATCCCCTTTATTGTTTTTCATCATTTCCTTATATTCTTTCTCGACATTTTTCGACCATTTCCGATCATAAAAAATCTAGATTCTATTTGTACTTTCTGATCGGGAATATTCGGGAAATCTCGTTAAGACGAAACATTAGGTGGTAAATTCAAAAAGACAACACACGTGTTACCGATTTCTTTTATTCTACAATCCACTCCACTCATACAACGTAACAAAAAAATTGAAAATTTAGTTTCCTTATCATCTTTTATCCAAACACTGGTCACTTTAACATCCTCACGTTATAGTCGTAATATTTTATTTATTTTATATGCTTTTACTGCTTTGAATAAGAGTGTATATATATTTTCTTTTTTATAATTTTAAATAATATTGAATTTAATATCAAAATGTTATATATACAGTACATAATATAATATAATTTCTTATCAATCCCTATATTATCATTGTTGTTGTTAAATTAAGTACAATATATGCATATTCAAATATTGTGTTTCTATATTGGAATATAATATATTATTAATAAAATACGATAGAGAATATGCAAGGGAGAGAGAGAGAGAGAGAGAGAGAGAGGAGTACCAGAGTATTATCGATAATCGATATAAAAATAGGTAAAAAATATAAATGTTTGTATTTATTCAACATTTAGTGATATTAAAATTTCGAAGATAAGTTTCTCATGATATTTAATATCTTACTGATAGTTAGGCATACAAATAAAGTCCAGACCGATTATTTCCACCTTTTTACGGCTATTACTAGAAGATTACGATAGGTTGAGATCGGTGAATCGATAAAACCGGAGCTCGAGCATTCACGATGAACGGCCGATCGGAGGTACACTCGCAGTTAGAGCCGTCTAAAGAGGAGGAGGGCTTTATAAATCGGCTAATAAAAACAATGATCCAACCGGAACGAGATACGATAATAGACCTCCTAAGTAGTTTCACTTAAATAAAAAGAGAAAAAGGGAAAGAAAGAAACAAAGAAAGCAATTCGATACTTTAACATGTTTTCTAATGATTCCTTGAACACAAATCCTTGAGTGGATTTTATTGCATCGAATGTCTATCGTATATGTATTAATTAACTAACGACTAGAACATAGAATAACATTCTCACTTTTTCTCTTTTTATCTTCTTCTTTATCTATCTATTTATCTATCCATCTATCCATTTATAGCTTTTTCTCTCTTCAGATAGAAAACCTGATCGTTCTCTGTTACAATGCCGATATTTCGTAGAACCGATTGAACAAACGATACTCGTCTATATAAAGATTCAACGAAACGATATACTCGAAGATAATTCTACTTGTTAGTTCTTTTCTTTTTTTCTTGTCTCTTAGGACGACGGGTCGTTCACCAAGAATCGAATCAATGAATGATCGTACAATATTTCTAAACGGTCTAACGAAATCGGTAATCGAAAGGATCGCAAGCTACCGTCCGATCTCGAAACTAGTCGACGGGAGTTCTTTTATAAAGAAGATTCGTTTTAGGAGCCGGTCAAGAATGCTCGATTATTTCTTTCCTCATCTCATTTATTCCGACTTTGATTTTCTTTCTTTTTCTCTCTATCTCTCTCTTTCTATTTCTTTTTCTCTCTATTTGTTTCTTTCTTTTTTCTCCATTCTAATATAGAAAAAGATGGTGGATCGATATTGTACACACACCTAAGTTTTTTTTTCTTTTTTTTTTTGGTACGTTTTTATCATGTTTCTCTCTTTTTCATTCTTCTCTTCACCCTTACCCTTTCCCCCTCTCTCTCTCTCTTTCTTTCTTTTTTTCCGTATCTATCCTATTTTTTTTACAAATTGAGTTCGTTATTTCTAATAACTCGACCGTATCATTATGCAACGTTATGGAAAAAAGCTTCGACAGCATCGTTAAATTTGGCGCGGTAAAGTTTAGCATCAAGATTTTTGAAAATTTCAAAGAAAGCAAAAGATTTTTTGAAGGGATATGGAATTTCTGGATACGACGGCTTTCACGCTCGCTTGCGGTTGGTTATCGAGACGACTTTAGAAGAACCATTAATATTCTTTGAAAACGCAAAAAGATCTTTTGACGGACTTAATATTTAAATTTTGGTAAAGAATCAGATTTAAAAAATCTACCTTTAAGATGTATTTGGAAGAAAAAATAAATAGGTGTAGGAGTTTTCTCTTTTATTTATTTATTTTTTTTGAAGTGAAAACTTCTTTAGAATAGGGAGTGATTTGAAAAAAATGAAACACGGTCCCGTCAGGCAATGGAGCGGTAGGCCTCTAGGCAACGGAGCGACGGGCCGCTATGCAGCGGCCACGATATTTAGTAAGAAGAGAAATAGAGACAAACATATAGGATTGAGCCTGCGAAAGAATAAGACAGAATATAGCTATATAGTTTTTCCTATTCTCGGACACTTCTTTATGCTCTGCTTCGTATTTATTGCTCCTGGTTGTATATGTGTGTGTTTGTGTGCGACTGCATTCTACGAAGCGTGAACATATATTATTTCGATACTCAAAATGTTTGTAAGTAGGAGCGATAGAAGGGTAGAAGAATAAACAGAGATAAGCACATAGGTACGCAACAAAAGAATATGGTCCAAACGAACCGACGGTCGAAATAAAGAAAGAATGTGTGAAGTCTGCTTTGTAAGTTGTATAAGTATGTAAGTCTGTGTGAGTCTGGAAGGTATATATATATACGTGTCATTTCTTTTCTATTTTTCTCTTCTATTATTCTATTTCCATTTAAAAATGTTTTTATTTTATTGAAAAATTAGCATTAAATTCTTTATTTCACAAATATTATAATAAATAATTATGAAATCCATAGAATATATAATAATTGTATTGTCTGAAATATTTTAAAAAAAGAAGGATTACTAGATACATCAGAAAAAAGAATTAGAGAACACTGTAGGATACATTAGGAGCAGATGACAAATTCCATTCAAATGCAAGTAAATTACTGTCACATTTTTATTTTGCTTCTTTATAAAATATATTTGATTCATAAAGACAAAATATGTCTATTAAATTTGATTTTTATATGTTTTTATAAAAAACATCCAAAGACATGTACTGACCCATGCATATAAGAAAATTATTTTATTATTTGTAATATTTGCGTATTTAAGAAACTTATACAAATTTTTCAATAAAATAAACCATTTTTAAGATGTTGAACGCCCAGCGTGAATCGGTGGAGCTTATCACGAGGCTGAAATTTGAGACTCGTAGTATACACAGTTCGATAAGCTGAGAGAGCGATACGATTCAATGCATTTTTTAGATTTTTCGTTGTTCAGATCATTATTTAGACTAGAGTATTTAGAAAGATAAGTTTGTGGTCCAAAGAATAAGGACGAGATATGTTATAAATAATAAGGGTCTGGAAGTGTGGCAGGCTATAGAGTTGAAAAAACATTTCTAGAGAATATCTCTATTAGATCTTTCATTGCATTTTACCAGAACCTTCGTTCAATCCAGCAGTATTTTCCATATGTTTTTCGTAACGTCTTTATTTCATCTATCCTAAAATGTTTGTTATCTAGCGCAAGAATGTAAATGAAAACGGGAAATTGAAAACCATACTAACAAAAAAAAATATTATACCTAAGTTTCAAAAAAAGGATTATTTATATTTACTTAATTTTTGACGAATTATATTTCCTTTGATAAACATCCTACGATTTTGGTGTCTATTTATAACTATCACATTCAGCATTCCATTTTTATTGCTTGAATTGTGAAAAGTGCACTTTTTATCAGCTATTCCACCCAGAGACCATACCGGTGACCTTTATTATATATAATAATAATATTATAATAAATAAATGCTACGATTATCTTATTCTTGAAACTGTGCATTCATCTCATTTTCTCGAAATGTAGATTTTTGAAGGTTTCTCTTCTAACACGTGTGATTTGCACACATGATTTTTTTTTTTTATTAGCGCGTATATCTGAACAATCGTATTTAATGATCTACGAATAAGTCGATGGAATCGTTAATTGTCGTGGAACACGATGTGTCAGAAATGAAATTTATATCGATATTTCTATTAAACGTTAGCTGGGTCAGAAACGCGTATAGGAACGAGAAGAGAAAGCAGCCCAGTTGTGTTCGAATTGCAACAACGAGAAGGACGAAGGGAGAGAAAACGCGAGGTGCACATCAAAATGGAGCGTAACTGTTTCGTATAAATGCTTTCGTTGCTCAAAATGACGAAAATATTGTAGAAAAAAGGGAGATACTAGACTGGTGATATATATATAAAGTGAAAGTTTGATGATGAATATCTTTTGAACGCTTAATTTAATCGCCAAAACATAAGACACCATTTTTATAGAACAGTTAATTTTCTACAAAAATTTCTATTGTGCACTTTTTAATAGTCATTTATTGTCGAGTTATAAAATTCATAAACAAAAATGAAATTGGCCTAAAAATCATCAAATTTAAATCTTCAATATCATTGAAATGGTGAGGTTTACGGAAAAAATATAAGATACCTTTTTTGTAGAGCATTAAATTTCCTAYAAAATTYGTCTAGAACATTTTTCTGTACAATCAATTAATGATGAGGTTTAAATTTTATTCTATTGGACTGAAAAAAAAAAGAAACTGCGATGCAGAGGATCTTCCTATTAAAATTAAGAGCTCATATTTGGTGAGAATTTTTTTAAGGTTTCTAGCAACCTATTTTTCTGTGGCACTTGAAAAAAAAAAGTCATTTTTTTGACCCACCCTAATATATATATATATACCTACATATATACCTACATACATGTATATACAAAGTGGAATATTTTAAATATAGGAATATTTGATATTTGAACATTTGTTAGTTTTACATACAAATGCTCTATAAGAAGAGAAATTATTTTGAAGAAAATCCTTGTGGGTAGTGTACTATATTCTTATTTTAATATTCTGTAATTTTTTTATAGAACATTTTTTCTATAGACACAAAAAATATTCTTCTGTTTTCATTTAAATAATTCATCCTGTATATTCTAAAACGAACAATTTATTTTCTGCTCTACCGTGCGCATTACTCCCATATGGCTTCGAAATCGAAGAATAGGATACTGAATTGTCCACTTCCTCTATCCCACATTTACTAATAATAATAAAAAACACATCGTGTGTGTGTGTGTTATTTAATACAGATATAATTGTAATAATAACATAACATATCAGATAAATAGTATATTTATTAATCCAACTTTAATATTTTAATCATGAACGTATATTTGATTACGAGTAAATCTTCAAGATAAACAATGAAGATAAAAAAGAAAAAATGAAGAAGAAACCAATTAAGTAAAATCTATCAAAAATTTAGACATCATCTCTATTCCGTTCTATAATAAAAATAAAACATAGAGATTAATTAATGCTGATTAAAATAGAATTTCGAAAAAATAAAAGTGCAATGATATAAAAAGATTATAAAAAAGATAATAACTTAATGGATATGTTAACGATAAAGTGCCGAAATCAGTTATTCTACGGATTATTTAGGTAATGTGTTTTGACCATTAATGGTAAAAGATATATTGAACCAAATGTATCTTTTATCTTACAATTAATATAGTACTGGTAGATATGGCTACATCGTACGGACAACATTGAATGTAGGCTACTGCGAAAGACAATCGGCTTTTGTATAAAAGTGATCGAAGTTAAATCGGCAACGATTCCCTTCTCTCGTTAACTTTCTACTATTGAAATTGTCTGCAGTATATATTTTTTAAAAGGATCAAAATATGAAACGGGTCGTACGAGTTTCACAGGACGAGGGATAGAAATACTTTGAAAGCTTTCAACGATCGACAACACGGAAAGCGACTTTACGGAGATAAACAATACAGAAAAAAGGAAAACAATGAAAGAGGCAGAGAGAACGAATAGAATCGAAAATTTACGAGAATATCGTTCTCCTTCTTTTCCATTTCCTTAATAACGTCACAATTTGTATTACGTAATTTAAAAGTAAATGACATTTTTCATTTTATTTACATCGACAAACTAAAATGCTCGACATACTTTTGTAAATTATTTTTAAATTAGCACTTTATATTAATATTATTATTAAATTACAAAAGTATACGTTTTATAAATATTTATCAGCGTAATAAATTTTGAAAAAAAGATTTATAGTTCAAAAAAAATAATTATTTGTGGCAAAATGAAGGACCACACGATAAGAGAGAGAATCAAAAGTTCGATAAAAATAACGAAATAAGATGACGTACGGGTAAACGTATATAAGCGATTCGATTTTCAAAACTATTTTCTGAATTGAATAAGAATAAACGTTTATTTTAGTTAGAAACGAATTTTATGAGGACGTCTAAAAATGCAAGCTAGGCTTCGTGTCATTGTATATGTAGGTTTGGCCCTTTGATCATTGATTCATATCACCGATGAAAACGTTATGTCGATGTTCGCTGACAAAGCTAAACCAAAATCCAATTTACTGACGTAAAAAATTAATCTGTTCCGACCAGCGTAACTAACTTAGACCGATGATACCACACTAGTGATATGTTGACAGATAGTTGTTTTTGTACTTGCAAGCGGGAGCTGGCGCAGCAATAGCAACACCAATATCATTCGATTGCGTATCCAGTCATATCTCATGTATGTATGTAGATATATCATATAGAATGTACGATTCTGACAGAGACGAATCAATTGGTCCATTTCAATTTTAATCTACTCTAAGTCAGAAACAAATCAATCGGTAATTTACATTTGTGATATGTAAATATATCATGTCGTCCCGAAAGCTTTTAGCTTTTTCTCAATATTTTTAATTTTATGTTATTTTCCCAAATAATATACGATCCATTGTGGTCTATTATCTTTGTTTATACTGTACATTATCTAGTACAATAATAATAAATAGCAAATATTGTACATAAAAAGTTTCTAAGAAAAAAGAAAGGAACTTATGGGACGATTTATTATTTAATAAAAAAAAAATTTGAAATTTTTTTATATATGTATATATATTTATGCAGGAGAATTTTCTGATAATAAATAAGAAAAATTATAAAAATTGTTTCTATATAATTTTCTTGCTAATTGTAAGTTTCCAAAGTTTTTGATTTCACAAATTTTGACACATATTATTTCTAATTAATCTAACATCAATTCAACGTCACGTTTAAATGCTATTTATACGAGTGGATTTTTTCATTATGTTTGATCTACTCGCAAGTATTTGTCGTCACGTGCATTCACACGTCACGTTTTCTAAAGTTCCAAAGCTAACGATGTCGTCCCGATGTTCGTTCGTAGATCGAGTTTCCTGTGTTTTAAATTTAATCCTCCGTCTGAAAAATTTCACTCAGGTCGGGACGGAAAATCAAATTCGAATAGGAAGTCCAATTTTATCTTCTGTCTGTGTCGGTTCAATGTTAAAACGTAATAAGATATGGCCAAGTGGTATCGTCCGATAATGGAATATAATATATTATTAGATATATCACTTTATGAACAAGAAGGAATAATTAATTGATAGGATGTCAATAAAGGATTTACCGAGACTTAACATCGATACAAACATAAATTGAAATTATTATTTATAATATCCGATCGATATACAACAACTAATAACCTTTCTCTTCTCTCAGTCATTTGATGGCGTATATTAATTATTAGAGGAAATAACATTAATAATGTATTTAATTATTATCAAGGTAATAATATCTACGTGATATTTTACGTATCTACGAATAATTTGGCGTTGAACTAATTTTATTACCCAATTTTCCAATCGTTATTAGCAAACAAATCTGTAATTTAAAAATTTCACCTTTTCTATTCGATTAGTATTATTAGAATTAATCTAGGTGAATGAGAGTTTCGCAGAGTAGAAACCTTAATTATTCGGATGGCTTCTTAATTTAATTGCTTTAATTAGCAGTCCCGCGTGATCACAGCACGGTTACGCCGCGAAACATTTTTCTCGGTGCACCGCAAGCTTAAACGTAGTTTATACGGATCTCGATCGTGTAAGAAACGCGAGATTTCTTCCCCAAGTTTCTTTCGCTCCCGTTTTCCTTATCGTATTGACTTATATATTTCGCTAAAGAACATAACGAACAATTCTCACTAACCAAAGAGAAACGATCAATGATCTCGATACGATCATTCTATTCTATCTATTTTCTCACGGAAGTTTAATTACATTATCTTATAGAGTTCTAATTTTTTATTTATCAATAAGTAAATGATATGAGTCTATTAATTACCAATTCGTTAAATCCCATAAAAGAAAAAGTTGTGGATGCAGAGAGAAACAGACACAGATGCACAATATATATATATATATTAGGGTGGGTCAAAAAAATGACTTTTTTTTTTCAACCGCCACGGAAAAATGGGTTGCTAGAGGCCTTAAAACAATTTTCACCAAATTTGAGCTCTTAATTTTAATAGGAAGATCCTCTGCATCGCAGTTTCTTTTTTTTTTCAGTCCAATAGAATAAAATTTAAACCTCATCATTAATTGATTGTACAGAAAAATGTTCTAGACGAATTTTGTAGGAAATTTAATGCTCTACAAAAAAGGTATCTTATATTTTTTCCGTAAACCTCACCATTTCAATGATATTGAAGATTTAAATTTGATGATTTTTAGACCAATTTCATTTTTGTTTATGAATTTTATAACTCGACAATAAATGACTATTAAAAAGTACACAATAGAAATTTTTGTAGGAAATTAACTGTTCTATAAAAATGGTGTCTTATGTTTTGGCGATTAAATTAAGCGTTCAAAAGATATATATATAATATATTTTATTATATATATTATATTAATATAATAATAATAAATATATATATAATATATATAATTTTACTTAACATGTATGTTGAGCGATATTTATTAAAAACTACAGAAATATAATGTGGGTGCAGATACAGATCTAATGCAGAATACAGAAAAATTATTAGTCTTTCTTACTTACTTATTTTTTTACATATTTATCCCTAAAACGGGCTACGCCCTTTTGGAGAGGTAAAGGAAATAGATGAATCTTTTTGGCCTCCATTATCACTGGAGGTGGGGGAATTCAGTATAATCAGAAAAGATCGGACTCTTGTAGGAAGTGGCAATCTTTTATTGTCGGCATCGTCTTGTGACGAATGTTATCGCCTAACGGTTTTTCTTAAGTAAACGATATTTTATATCCAACAATTATATATTAAGATATTTTGTTTCATACATTTATCGCAGGGTTTTGTTAAATTAACCATAAGATAAAAATCGGATTTCAGACAGAAAATAAATGTAAAAGAAAAGGAAACTAAATACAAGATTTATCGCCTACAAAGTTAAGAAAATTGATAAAGTAATAGGTATTATTTATTATAGATTTGTTATACAAATAATTATCATTTAATGATGTTAAGTCTAATGCTTAAAAAAATTAATTTTTTAAATTTAGAAAACTAGTGATAAGTATTGATCAAGTGATAATAATAAAATTTGTAAAATTTGTAAAAGTCTAGTTTTTCGCCTTGGCCTGTCGATGGCTCGTATAAATATCTATGAATAATAATATAAGAAATTATATTATATGCTTATTAATAAATTAAATTAAATAATTACTTGTAATAATAAAATTATATAAAATTAAATACTTTTTCTAATTATTTAATACTTACAATTAGTAGTTTACTATTTTATTTCCGATGATATTGTAAATGCCATAATATTCGAAATGTTAATATCAAGTCTCCAGAAAAGAACGATTCATAAACAATGAAACTGAAAACGTACCATCCCAATACTCGTAGTTCCTATGAGAGAGAGAGAGAAAGAGAGAGAGAGGTTTAGTTGTATAGACCCTTCATCCTATGCACATCCGTGCAAACATACGCGTGGAGAAAATATATTTCCGCGAGCCCGTAATTATGTACTCGACGCCGAGAATCGCATTGGGATTGGTGAAAACAACTCTCGGAGCACGTCCACTCGAGTGTCCGGGAGCTTCCCTCTTCGCATAATTAAGCCCTTAACATTCCACGTCTCTTCTTCGTATTCTACCTCCGTTCACTGGAATGCACTTTCGTTCGTCGTTCTTTTCCTTCTTCGGACATTCGTAATACGCGTCAAGGTAGCAAGTTGAGTCCCTGCTGATGTTTCTTCTCTCACTTTCTTTCTTTCTACCTCTTTTTATTTCCAAGTGGATGACAAATTTACCTTTTAACGCTTGTTCCTAAATTTAAATTTATTCTCCTAAAACAAATATGATCAAATAGTAAATAAAATATCATCAAATTATTTCAATTTAATAATATAATATAAGAATACTTATGTAATGTACACAAATAAGTAAATCAAATATACACAAAAACATGCACCAACCAGTAACACGTAATAAAAAAATCCAATAAACGATAAATTTATTTTTTAAACGAGTGTTCCTCTCGATTTAAATATATAATATCTCTCTTTCTCTCTAAAACAAATATAATAAAATGACCAAGTAATTAAAACGAATAATTGAGATTACATGAAGAATGTAAATGTATTAGATAAATAACAAAATAAATAAATAAAAAAAAAATAACACACACGCGAATGCATACACGCAAAACACGAAGCAGCAACACGAAATGAAAGGATTGAGAAGAAAATACGATGTTGTTTGAAATAATGCGCGAGTCACGTAAGATATTCGTCCGTTCGGCTTTTGAAATAAAACTGTGAATAAATATTTCAGCACTCATGACCGTTGCGGCAGTCGAGAAAGAAGCGTAATAAATGCTTGAATTTAAAGTACATCATTCCAACGATATCTTCAAACGAATAGGTAGATATACCTTTACGCTTATCACACTGTTCTCGTATGTACATGCATACCAGGAAACGCGTAAAATCGGAACGTTAAACACGGCTCGTTTCCTCGCGGAGGAAAAACGCGTATGCACATACTAACTGTGCCTATTACACGGTGCACTAAAGCTTGGATCCTTAAACGCGAGCTTACTCGCGCGAGCAGACTTCATAATTTACGAGTATGCATGTGTCCATATGTGTTTGTGTGTGTTTTTGTGTATATACATGAGTTGGCAAATTCGCACATAAGCATGGCGAAAAGTTATAACTTTATCATTTTAATCTTGAAATATAATAATTATTTTTAGTAATATATAATGATAATACATACGTATGTTCAAGACAAACTGTAATGCATTTAGAAATTTGAGCTTATTTACATATAAAGTTTGACTTTAAATAGGTATATGTAAATACATAGAGAAATCTCTCGTTATGAAGTAAGTATAATTAAGTAGCTCGTGAGAGAATAAGAGAAACAGGAAAAGAGAATGAGAGAGAGAGAGAGAGAGAGAGAGAGAAAGAGAGAGAAAATGAGAAAGAGAAAGAGAAAGAGAAAGGAAATACTTGGTACAGATCTTCCATGGCATTTCTCATCAACCAAGCCGTCTTCTCTCTAATCTTCTCCGATTTCGACGAAATCCTATCGTACCATTATCGAGATAGACGAGAGAGAGAGAGAGAGAGAGAGAGAGAGAGAGAGAAGAAAACGAGGCTTCGTCTGTAATTTCGGACGTCTTTCAAGACACCTCCGGTCGTTATCTCGGCACAGACTCTAAACAAGCGATGACTTAGAGCCTAAGGCAAGACAAGGATTCTCTTTCTTTCTTTTCTCTTTTTCCTCTGTCTCTTTCGAAGCAAAAATAATAAAAATAACGGATCGAAATACGAAAAGAAAGGCTTTGAATACTATCATGTAACTTCGAGAAAAAGTTTATGAACATTTTTTCTTTGAATCATTATACGAATATCAAGTTACCGCGAGTTATTAAAACATATGCGAAGGTTCCTTTGATCACAGCTTTGAAATGAGTTTCTTATTTCAATCGATGAAAATAATATCATTCATCAGAGTCATATAACTCTAAAGTTGTCAATGGTCTTTATCTTGTGAGATAATTTTTTAATAAATTTAACTGTTTACTCTCTTAACGTTTAAATTAACCTGAACCAGCTCTACATATATTGTATAAATTAGATTCGATAACAGATTTGTTTGGAATACTTAATAATTGTGATAAATAATATTCGTAGATAATATTTATAAATATGAATATTATAATATTTAAAAATATGAATATTATAATATTTAACTATATAAATACCAATCATTATAAACATTTGTTCAAATGGAGAAGTTTATAGAACCGTATTAATATTAATTTTCTTTCCTCCAACTTTATATTAAACTTGTTAACTAAAATATCGCTTTTCGATATGCCTATACTCCGAAATCGTAAACACTTAACTGTTAAGTCTTAACAGATGATCTAACTTTGCAAAGAGAAAGAGATGAACGCAATTAACTCGATTTGATTTACGTCGACATGTCTTTGAAAACGATTTACGAGATAAAATGCAGCTTGTTTTTTCCCATCTCTTATTTCCGAGTATATTAATAACAATGGCGTAACAACAAAAGGTTTCAATATCGTTCCTTCTTCGAAAAATCATATTTATTATTCTCAATGGTATAAAGATACGATAACACCGTCACAAATTACATTTGTATCTATTATTAAAGTCGAGTCATTACGAATATTTAAATGTTTTTTTTTCTATGAAATAAAGTTTTATTCATATCATAGGCACAAAACGTATGATATGACAATTGTGGAGATCACCGAAACTTCATTGAATAAAGATGCACATAAATGTAAAACAAGCACACTGGGATGTGTGCCAAATTCTCCCTTTGCAACGCGTTATGAAAAAAGAATATTTGTTTAGATTAGGATAAAAATGGTTTCATTTTATTGTTTTTTTTTGTTTTCTGTTTAAAAGATTAGATTAGATTAAATTCTGAATGTTATTTTTCACGATATATACATACAGGTAGCCCTACTATAACACGGTTTCCTTTCAATAAACCTTTGTACAACACTATACTTCTACGGCTATACTACTATACACTACGCAGTGGCGGGGCTTACCGTCTTAAAGATACAGTGTTGTGGAAAGTATTTCTTTTTATCTCCATGGCCTGAAAACAAAAATGTCTCAGGCTGCAGGTCGGCTATTTGCGTCGAGCCACGGTGTGTTTAGAATGGGGGTGATTTGAAAAAATGAAAGACGGCGATGTAGCGGGGCGATGAAACGTGGCGATGAAACGACCACGATACTAAGTAAGAAAAGAATAAGAGACAAACATATAGGATTGAGCCTGCGAGAGAATGAGACAGAATATAGCTATTGGGATCTCTGGCAGGGGCGTGGCTTACCCTAGCGGCAAAAATATGAACTAGCATTTGTAGGTTACTATGCATTACGTATATAAACAAAATAGAGAATAACGTTTATAAAATTATCATTTTTTTGTAATTAAATTAAATAATATCTTTACAGGTATCTTTAGAGCATTTAAATAAAATTGCTAATACAGTGTAAGATAAATTCTGCTTTAGCTTCATACAAGTCATCAAAATCATTTCACTCAAGTCAAATCTTGAAGATGTTTTGTGTTTTGGTCGTACGGTTACGACTAATTTTTCCAGTAAATTTAATACTTCGAAAGTAGATATACCAGTCAGTGTACTTAATTCTTCTTTTGATGTAATTAAAGAGGAGAATTTTAGGATCATTAAGTCACTTTGAACTTGTATCCCTATACTTTTACATTCTTTTAAGAATAATGCATTTTTCTTAGTAGAAATTGATATTGTCTGAATTTCATTACAATTTAAGTTATTACCAATTTCTTTTTCGTTTTCATCGTAAACTTTTTCTCTTTCCTCATGTTCATCACCTTGTTTTTCTTCTTCTTCTTGATCTTTCCTCTTCTTCCCTTTTTTTCATTCAGGTTCAATTTTTCAATATCATTAACTCTCACTAATTCTTTTCTAATTGATCTTCTACGTATTCTTTTTTCTCGAGAATCTATTTGATCTACAGGACAAGTACATTCTTTGGATGATCCTAAAGGAAGATTTTGACTAGGAACACTTATTTTTTTTAAATGAGATCGAGTTGATTCAATAGCTATAACAACACACAAAAACAATAGAAGTATGAGTAAATTTATTGATTTACCAATTTATAATAACCAGAAAAAATAATTGTTGAAAATACTTACGTGAAGGTAAAAAACCATCTTTAATAAAATGGAGTGAACAGACTCTCATACTGGGAGTTATACTTTTTCCAATTTTTAGCACTCGTACCCAAGCTATATGTCTATCAATCATTTCTTTATTACCAAATTTGTTTATTCGATAAACAAATTGTTTTTTACGAGGTGGAAAATGAAAAAACCTAATTTTTTCATCACGACAAGCTTTGCTTGTACAACCAAATACACACTAATACACTTTACTTTTATTTTTTCTTGCTGGTAACTCCATAACAAAAAAAAATTCTTTGCTACAACTTTTTAGTTTAACGATAATAGTTATTTTCAATTCTACTTTCAATAATAAATAAGCAAGTCATAAAATTAAAAATATAAATATTTCTACATAAATATCGTATAGTTGAAATCAGCTGTCAGCAATTCGGCACATCTACACTAATTTTGAATTTAGCCACCAGATAGCGTATTCAAATGCTAGAGATCCCAATATACTAATATTTGGTTCGACCACAATTTCAGAAAAAAAAGGAAAGTCAAACACAAACAAAGAGAGAGAGAGAGAGAGAGAGAGAGAGAGAGAAATAGAAAAAGAAAAAGAAGAGATATCGTTGACGAGAGAGGAAACATGATATTGGTTACCATCGATTGATACATGTAAAAGTAAAAAAAATATGAATCCTTGCAGTGCGACGAAAAAAAAACAGAGCCGATGAATATTTTCATCAAACTCATGGAAGATCGGTATCGAAGTATTTTTCAAATTTGATCTTATAAAAAAAATTCTACGCGTATCAGGGAAAGCAATGAAATGTTGTTACACGAAGTATATAAATATGGAAATAAACTTAAATGGCACAATTTTTAGTCTTATTTTTGCAAGATATTTTTTATAAATGTTTTTATTCGAATGAATGTTGCGCGATATTATTTCGTTGGGTAAAAAGAAAAAAGATAATAAAGAAATAAATAAGAAATTATACACATACACACAATCATCGTGGGCGCAAATCCGTGAAATATTGAGTTGTATAAGCAAAACGCAAACGAATACGTAGAGTTCTCGGATAGCGTGAAGAGCTACGATGATTTTCCTTGTGGGTCGTCGACAAAAGGGAGACAACGGTAAGTGAGTTTCAGCTTTCGTTAGACTACACAAGGCAAGCGCAAGCGGTAATCCAATTCTTTTTCCAAATGGGAATGTTGTTGGATTGGTTTATCCGTTGCCCTCGAGAAGCAGATGTCCTGTTTACAAGGACACATTCTTCGTTTCTCAACACTCCATCTTCTTAAAGATTATTTCTAATCGAATTTTCGATTACTTTCATCGTGTATAAAAGCATTTTCGATTTGAAAGCAAATTTTGAAAATAATCACGCAAATTGTCATCAGTATAATTTTATTATTTTCTTTGATAAAATTAAATAATATTTTTAACTAGGAAATAACATTCATAATACATTAATAAATTTCAATTTTTATTTTATAGTTAATCTAATAATAAATGCATAATTTTAAATAGAAATTAATTATTCGAGTAGAATTAAATAGGAAAATGCAATGTTCATTCAAAGTTATAATAACTGAATACTTTTTACTTTTGTAAAAGTCATTATCAACTAAGGCATAATACGTTGTTGATAATAAATGAAATGATTGTAAACGGAGTCAAAAATAAAAAAATTCAGAAAAGAAGTAAAAGGAAATAATACAGTACAGAAAAAGCTAAAACTAAATTAAAAACTACAAAATCGCATATTTCTCTAAAAAGATTTAGAAAAATAAATTTCGATTGATTTTAGTAATAATAAAATCAAATAAACTAATATGAATAAATAGTAAATAAAAGTCATTAGATAAATTTGATTGTGTGTCTCTCTTAAATATTATAAATTATAATTTATATTATTTATAATTATAAACACATAATATGTGTGAAGAAATATTAGTATAAGCATTCGTATGAAAAAATAAAATGTAAAATCGTATGAGCAAGATAGCGAATAAACAAAGATATGCATATTCCCGTGTAACATGAAACCGAGAGCATGCTGTCCAGTTAAATTATTTAAGAAACAATACTCTTTACTTTAACGATTAGAAACAAAAGCTTTCTTTTGATGATTATTACCACCTCTGGTAAGCATTTGTTTAAAATAAAATGGTGAGTCTTTATATTGGCGAGTACATATTCGATTAATGAATTGTCTTTTCTTCTCTCTCTTTCTCTTTTTATTTCAATTCGTTCATGCGTAGGAATGAATAAGTCGCTTTTATGCTTTTATAAAGCTGCCGTCAGCTTAACTCTTTTTCACGATACATGCTTACTCGCATCGGTCGTATTTAACACCTCACACCTTTAGCCTTTTCCTTACGGTGACTTTTCATGGCTTGGCTGTTCGCACTTCGGGGGTCCATGAAAAAGGGAGAAAGCATTAGTGGAAGGGCGGGAGGAGGAAGAGGTGGACACGAAAGGCTTCGCAACTCTGCGTGAGAGAGAGACTTATAAACTTCCTTTTTCTCTTGGTTCTCTTTGCTTTTAAGTTTTCTCTCTTTTTTCCTTATTTTTTTTTTCTTTCTTTCTTTCTTCCTCTTTATTTCTTTTGAATAAACAACTGCCTCCGGTCCAGCTTTCGTACGCTCAGTTCATAGAGCCTTCGTCATTGTATTGGATTGCTCCTACCGCGAAGAATAACGGCGAACTCCTGCCGTGAGAAGCCTCGTTCCACCAGATGGAGACGCAAAATCTCTTTTATTCTCTTATTTTTTTTCTTTCTCTTCTTATTCCTATTTTTAGTTCTTTTTTCTTATTTTATTTTATTATTTTTTATTTGATTTTATTTCACTTAATTTGATTTGATTTTATTTCTCCTCTTTGATGGATAAATCGTGACGCTCCAAGCTATTATCGATCGCAATGTTATTACTAGAATGTCATTATGAAGGAAATTTTAATATTGATAAATTATTACTGACGAATTGTGAAATCAATTTCAAGTTGTCCTTGAATATATTTCCTATTCTTCTTTTTTTTCTCTCGATATTTTATATCATCGAAATGTCAGAAAGATTGTACTTTATGTACTTCAACGATTAATCGAAGTCTACATAGACGTCCCGAAGAAAGTTGATAAATAATGATTAATAATTATTTACGATTTATAATTTCATTACGAATTTGTTCGAAATACTTCTCTATAATTTTTCAAAATATCAATAAAATGTTATTTTATGTATGTATCTATCAAGTGATTAAAAGAATAAAATTATTCTTCATTTTTTTTATAATATTTTATTTTTAAATACCTAATACTTATTCATTTTCATTCTGTGTATATGAAAATTTAATAATTTTATTCGTGATGTTATCGATGAGAGCGATTTAATTGACATGATTCTCTCTTTATCTTTCTCTCTCTTTCTCTCTATTTCTCTCTCTTTCTCTCTTCTCTCTCTCTCTCTCTCTTTCTCTTTCTCTCCTTCATTTACCTAATCCACTTCCTAGTCGCATCTGCGCGTCTCACTCTCCCTGTGGACTGAAAGGCATCTTCTCTCCCATTATACCGTAATGGCATAATAATTTGTATATTCCGCGATATGGTTTCCAATTTCCAGCGCTGATGCAGTCGACTCCTACCATCCTGCATGGATAGTACATACTAGATATGTACATACAACGTTATGCGTTCTGAGCCTCTTCTGTCTCTCTTGCTCTCTAGTATGATAGTGAATTACGACTATCCTAGTACGATGCAAACGGTCACATGCATCGGATGGGTGACTATCCACTAACCTAACGAATCTTCGGTGTTGTTTGTTGCTCTTTACTCTCGTATGTTTGCTAGCTTAACGCCAAAAGTATTATTTCCGACTATGAAAATGATCTTTATCTGTATTTATCTATTATCTTCTTGTTTTTCAATTAATCCACTAATTAATATTTATTATTTTTCTTATTATTTTTATAATTATAATAATATCTATGTTAAAAATCTAGTATGCTATAGTACAAGATTGTAATATATTTAATAAATTTAATAATATTTCATGAGTTATGCAGAGGTAAGGTCTCACGTAATTGAAAAAATAGACAGATGACAGGAGTCTTTTATTAGTCGCGAGATAAAACCCGTAAGGTAAGTAATACAATATTTGTATTTATGGGGGGGGGGG
>NW_015148974.1:773712-840587 GCF_001465965.1 Polistes dominula | reverse complement strand
TKTKAWAWAWWAWAATKWAAYAWAAAAAWGMAAAMATATAACGTAATGTCTTTGACCGTAATACGTAAAAAAAACTAAACAAGTGGATAGACGATTGACGAGAATCTTCCAAACTTACGGTTAAAACGATTATCTTGTGAAGAAGAAGAAGAAGAGTATTCGAGAGAACAAAAAGAAGAAGACAGTGACTCGAACAAGATTATTTCCTGGAAGTAACTTGAACACCTGTCCACCCTACTATCCCTCTAAAACTCGTACGTCCGTACTTTTCACTTATCGCTACGTGATGAGAAGTCAGGATCGAAGAACCACCAGATCCTCAACCATGAAGATATCACCTTAAATTTTTTGCTTTCGCAACCTCCAACGTATATATGAATAATTGTGCACATCTGTACGCGTATATCTTTGTACGATCTGGTTTTTAAGAAGATATTAATAATCTGCTCAATATAGGCATCAAATACGCTTAATATATATATATGTAAAACAATAAAATTAGGTATAAATTATTAAGCCATTATAAGTACGTTTTGTTAAGTATATAAGATGATTTATATAATTTATAAGATACTTTTAGAATAACTTATAATAAACTCAATAAATATCAATTTAATTATAAGTAACTGGTTAAGTAAGTTACTTTTTTTAAAAATATTTAAATCTTTTATATATTCAGAATGACGTATAAAATGAATGAAATTTTATTATCTTCGAGACGAACTCGATCGACTAGAGATTTATGTGACGTGTATGTTAAATTTGATTTAATGAATGAATATATTTATATTAAAGAGAAGTTTCTTTGAAATATTTTTCGTTCATTTCGTTTATTTCGTTTAGAGAAACTCGAAAAAAGATATCGCCCTCATACAATATCTGCAAAAGTCCTCTTAGATTTTTACGAATCACGTTGTAGACCAGCCGTTTTCGCGATAATGCCGACGAAGATGGCAATTTGTTAAACCCCTACATACACTTCCGTGGTTCTGAAGGATACTCTCCTATTCCTCCACTTAACACCGATCATACGGGTATTCACGAAAATTCAACGGGATGTGATTCTATGTTCCATTAGTCATAAAATCGACCTCGATATCCGACATTGTCATCGAGAAACTCGTAAAAGATCCTCCAGATCTGGAATGGTAGAGAAGATGGGATAAAAGGGTCAGAATTTTATGAGTTTTGAAAAGATCATAATGTCCGATGAACAATCGATATTTAATTGTTATTTACGAAAAGCATTTCGATGGATTACATTTAATAGAAATTGAAATTTTGTTAGATATTAAAAGAAGATATTATACATGAAATATTTTAATGAATTCGTTCAAAAAAAGATGTTCAATTTGATAGTAATCCAATGAAAAACAATCTTTATTTAGAATGTTTGATTGTAGAGAATATTAATATCATTAGATCTACATAAAGCACGTTTATCTCTATAGTAACAGTTTGAATTGATGTGAATTAGAACAGACAAAGATCGATGTGTCACTGCTAATCTTGATACCTCGATCAATGGCTTTCTATCGCTCTTGCATTATTGCACTATAGATGTTCAAATCTTATTGTTAGTTGCCCAGGTTCGCCAGTGATATTATAGGACGGAAATTACAAGTTTCATGAAATGTGGTTTGCGCAAACATTTGCAGCATTGCTATAAATGTAAATGCTCATTTAAAAAAGTGGTATTTAATTCAATAATAAAAAAAAAAGATATTTTGATAAAAAAGCCAGTATTTTGACCTTATAAATATTTAATAAGATTGATTCCAATTTCGAATAAGTTTTCCAATTTTCGATGATATTAATAACTCTTGCTAATATTTCAAAAATGGTGATCGTTTTAACATTAAACATATCTTATATATATATATTATTTTATCGTAGCTATAAGGGAAAAATAATAATATAATTCATAAATATAAGACAAATAAAAACACATTAATTATATCTTAAGCAAAAATGATTCTTCCGAGAAATCAATTAACTTTATAATCATCATTCAGTAAGTTTCGAATACCAAAACCCGAAAAAAAAGTAAATGATTATGTCCTCTTTTCATTTTGTCTCTTAACATGTACCTACCATAGAAGTTTTTCAAGGCTCGTCGACAGACACTCGGAAATACCTTACATCGTAGATATAGTTCGTATGAAACCGCCAGTTTGGAACTAAACCAGGCCAGGATATGGTTAAGAAGGGTAGTTAGGAGTTAATTCGCGTTACCGTGTTCTACGTATGGAAAGTTAGTTCAGCCACAGCCCTACCGTTGCACATGGAGACTCTCTCAGCTAGCAGTTGTAGTAGCTGAGAATGACTACGAGAAAGAGAGAAATAGAAAGAGAGAGAGAAAGAGACAGAGACAGAGATAGAAAGAGTAAAAGATAGAGATAGTAAGATTAAGAGAAAGAGAGATGGAAGAAAAATGAGAGAATGTGAGAAGTTGTAAGAGTGATGAGAGGGGGTGGGGAAGGGTGCATGGGAGGAGCGTTAACCTCCAAGACAGCCGACGTCCTTTCTCGATCTTTGGCGGTGAACAGATCCTCGCACGTGTGTTAGTACACACTTGGAATAACAAGTGGCTCTGGACTTGATTCCTCTCTCTTTTATATCTTTCTCTCTCTCTCCCTGTCTATTCTCAGACGCTCGACATTCCACGGGACTGATCCCAAAGTAGATCCTCTCGGTTATGCTTTCTTTTTCATGTTTTTGTAACGTTCGAGAGTGATCGTAACTTCACGGTCAATAATCTAAAATAATTGGATGAGATACTGTTTATCGCGTAGAAATCGATCTGTCATATTACGAAATAATAACTATGTGGAAATAAGTAAGGAAGAGGTGGGCGGAAATAAAACATAAAATTTGAATTCACTTGAAAAGTTTAGTCATTATTGACATATCCTAAATTCGTAATTCGTCGGAAAAATAATTAAAACTTTGAATTTATCTTTAAAAGATTTTACAAATTTTTATGAAAAATTTAACATCAACTCTCACCCATTTTGCCGTACTACTGCCGATTCTGTACATATATATATATGTTATATCGGGTGACTTATCGCTTGTGCCAGAAGGAATTACGAGACTCGAAAAGGAAAGACCGAGAAAGTAAAGAGAAAAAGAATGAAAGAATAAGACGTTGGAACACGCGATAGTACGAAAAGAAAGTTCGATCGATCGATCCGTAAAACAACAAAGCCATTATCTGCTTCGGACGTTCGAGCACAAGGTAAACCGTCTTTCGTATTTTAGACTAGGGATTGTTTTACCGGAAGCCAAAGAGGTCACCCTCTATGTCCAAGCTGACAAGGTTAAGTAACAATTTCGCTCTATCTTTTAGTCCATTTGAACCTGTTGAAAAATCACAATTTTTGTAGTAGTAAACTTTACTGTATCCTTTTATTTTTTACAGAAATCTTCTTTTAATTTGAAATTCATTTCTTGACCATCATAATTTTAATTAAAAAAAAAACACGTCACGTTATATGTCGGTCAATTTATAAATTCATTCCCGTTCATGTTAATTACTTTTATCAATTATTTTTCTATCTATAATGAAAAATTATTTTTACTTTGTGAATTAAAGGTTTGCGTTCATTTATTCTTTTATTTACTTTCCAGAACGTATAAATAAATGACAAATTTATATTTAGATTCGTTTGTATAGGTAATAATGAATCTCTATGAGGGAAAAAATAATATCTACATTTACAACTGCATAAAGAAAGGATAACACATTTACGTACTGAATTCGTAATTGTATCGATCTTACTTGGAGAGAATCAGGTCAAATGGTCAACATTATCAATCGATTTTTCTTGTAGAAACATATATATATA
Source organism: Polistes dominula (assembly GCF_001465965.1). Next base: position 836,736 of record NW_015148974.1, on the reverse strand, counting down.
CTTATTGCTTATAGAATTTCTAATACATAATCCAATTTATTTGTAAAAATAGTGTAAACTTCAGCGTAACAAGTGCATTCATTTTAATTAACTCTAATTAACATTAACGTATCCCCTTTCATTTCATTTAATTGGCTTGTTTTTAGTGGCGCTTCCAAGAAGAGTTTCTGACGACGACTAAGATGATACAAGAAGTAAAAAGAGAGAAAGATGAGGAAGGGTAAAAGAAAGAAGATAGATAGAGAGAGAGAGAGAGAGAGAGAGAGAGAGAGAGAGAGAAAAGAATGAACGAGGTTGTTCGATGTAGAAAAAGTGTGAGAATATTTCTGCGACTCAGCGTAGATCGTGCGATTCAATGATTCAAAAAAAGGAAGATCGACATCTTCAAAAGAGAAAAAGTAAGAAAAACAGAACGCGCGCATGTGTACGAGTGTGTATGTGTGTTTATTCTCTATTGAAAATATACAAGGCACGGTATAAATTACTTGGAAACATAAATTTTTATTCAGAGCTTGAGATTGTTTTGTGGCAAGAGGACTTTCCTGGTTTTTTTATACTTTTTAACTTACTGTTAAGTAGAGGATTACGTGATTTGGGCTATGGTAAATACTGAGAGAGAAAAAAGTACGTCATTATCGTTAACGGTGCATTCCGAATGCGGATTCATGAAGTATACCTTTAAACCTCTCAGATTGGGGTATCGTCTTCCCGAAAGGTCTACATAATTTTCTTCCTTTTCGTTATATTTTTCTTGAAAAGAAACGACCGCATGAAAAGCTCGTTATTCCGCGAAACAAAAATGAACTGAATGAGAGAACGAGAGAGAGAGAGGGAGAGAGAGAAAGAGCGAAAGAGGGAACGAAGCTAATGATCTTGGAATAGATCGATCAACCAGTACAAATAAAATTACTTTAATCGGTAGGTTTTGACTTTAAATAAACATTTCATATATACACAGTACATCGATATTTTAAAAGTATATGTAATTATTTATTGATTTTTCTATTCGCTTATCGATAAATTGAATGCGTTTATATTAGTTAAATTTTAAAACAATCTGTTATCATTGGAATGGAAATTATTTGTTAGCAATTTCAGCCACTATAATCATTTTAACAAAATTTAATATCAATGCTTTATACTTTTTTGAATAAATATATCTTTTTTCTTTTTTTATTATTAATTCAACATCGGGGGAAAAATATTGTGTAAAAAAATTATTTTATCGATAAGTCATAAGAAAGCATTTGAGACCGGTATTCATAGTGTTATTTATAGTCTTCGCGAAAGAAAGGATTCGTTCTATGGCTATAAACAATGGCCGATTGTTTTCGAGGACGGCTACGAAGGAAAATATTTAGATTAGGGGCAACGCGCGTACGGCTGCTAACGTCGGCGTGTGTCTTCTTAATTTTGGCTTAGCTCTTCTTGTGAATACAAGAGTTTACGATGGTAATTCCTGTATATGCCGTATGTCGAAAAAATTGACTTTGATTATTTGTACAGCTCGAATCCGGCAGACCGTTGCATCTGCCATGAGTATCCCCGCCCGTTACCCTCCTCGACGAACAAAATATGTCCTGCAACGAAACAGAATATTCTATCTATACGCACTCTATGAATAATATGTATGAAACAATTCAAATATCATACGTTATTGTTTCAGACATATATTGAAATAACAAGATATTGTAGAATTTTAATTGAACAATAATAAAATTCTCACGTCTAGGCATCAAATAAATTAATAAGTAATTTAAATTATTTAAAATAAGAAAATAATTAAATAGATTTTCTCTTTTCTATAAATATAGTAACTTATTCAATTATTATTTATACGTATAATTTGAATAATATGTATGAAACAATTCAAATATAACGCGTTATTGTTTATGACATATCGAAATAACCAAAAATCGTTGAATTTCAAGAGATCACTTATTAAGTTCTTGTTGGTTAAAAATAAAATTAATCAATGATTTAAAATATTGATAGAGAGAAAATAATTAAGCATTTTTTTTAATACGAATATCGTACCTTATGCGATTACTATTTATATACATAATATGAATAACATGTATGAATTGTATATTGTTATAGTCTCTAACATTTTGAAATATTTAAAAGTCATAAAATTTCAATGAATCAAAAATAAAGTTCCCGTTTAGTCAAAAATAAAATAAATGAATAATTGAAATTATCTAAAGAAAAATCATAACTGAGCAAGTATTCTAGGGGCAACATCAATGATTATTCGGAAATTTTCAAGTTCCCGATTGGGTATTCATAGAAAATGAGAGAAAGAGAGAATAAAGAAAAGAGAAATGAAATAAGAAGGAAGACTAGCTTTTATAGAAAGATTACTTAGAATGACGAGTCCCGTAAAGTTTTTCTTTCCTTTTTCTATTCTTTTTCCACTTGTAATGCCACACATACATACATAAATTCGATTCACTAGCAGTAGGGGAAGCAGGAGGAATAGCGCTCACTGGGTAATGGCGCTCACCTCTGTAACTTTGTCAAAATGGAACAAAGCAACACGCCGCGTCGCGTGAAGCACGGGCGGCGGGGTCCTCTAACAGGTAGCGACGCGTACGGGAAGTCACCTCGCGGCCGGTGACCGTGAAGTGTGTTCTCCGTTTACGGCCGCGCTGATCTAATTTTCGATTCGATGTTTTCGTCGGTAAGTCCAGACTTTTGATACTTATTTAATTATTGATATACCTTTTCTGAGTACAAAACTATTCTATTTTATGATAATGTAACCAATTTTGAACAATTGTTTATGAATGTTTTTAAATTTCAAGTTAAATACCAAACAACCGTTTGGGGTTATACCGCTCACCTGAGCGCCATTACCCCTTAGTCACTTTTTTTTTCTTATAGATATGCCCAGAAATTATCAAAGAACTACCGCTAACTAATATAGATAGAACTAAAGAAACTAATATAGATAAAGAAAATAAAAAGATTGTTAAGACTGAAAAAAATGAAAAATCAAGACCAAAAAAACTAGTTAAAGGAAAGAAGAATAAGAAATAAAAATTATACAAACGAAAGATTCTACAAGAAAGTTCTTCAGAGAGTGAAGATGAAGAGCACCTTTGCGACGACAACAGTGATGACGAAATGAATGTGGGTGATGAAGACTACAACAAATGCATTATTTGTAAAGAATTTGGAAAAAATAACGAGATGTGGTATCGCTGTACCACCTACGGACTGTGGTCTCATGCTTATGTTCTGGATGGGATTCGACAGAGGGATACATCTGTGATTTATGTACCCAACGATAGAATCTTACTATTTCTTATTGTGATACCTCTAATAATAATAATAATTGAAGTTAATTTGGTATTGAAGATAATATTATATTTTTTTAATTATATAAGGCTCGTACAAATAGGTATAATTGATGCGATAATGTGATAATTTGTGATTGTAGACTTTACTTTAATTATTTAAGGTTGATCTCACGCTTAGTAGTGTAATAAAAATGGATCTTACTAGACATTTTTCCAAAAACATGTTTGAGCGTCATTGCCCATTAGCCTGAGCGGCATTATCCAAAGTCAGGGGTAATGGCGCTCAAACCTGTTTTTTTTTTTTATAATGATTTCCTAATACTTATAAATCAAAGATAAATACGTTTGGTGTTAAAATGTTGATTACTGAATAGTTAAAGAACTTGTTATTTTTTAAAATTTTTGAAGTACTATTAATATTTTGAAAAATACAGCGTATTTTCCTTAAGTGAACGCAATTCCCCTCCCTCCCCTAGATGTCGTGTATTGTGCAACTTATACATATAGACGTGCATTACTCACGTTTGCTAGAATACATGTATATGTTATTCTATGTTTTGAGGAAAAACTTTTGCGCTTTACTATCCTTAGAAGCATTCTTCCTTTCTCTTCGACTATTTCCGATATACGAACTCGCATCAATTCTTAGATAGAACGACGACGAGAAAAAGAAGAAGAATAAGAAGAAGAAGAAGTAATAAAAGAAAAAGAAAAAGAAAAATAAAACATATGTAGATTCTTTTTCCTAAAAAAAGATGCTGCAATGGCGTCCAATTGAATAGAGAAAGCTTGCGACGAAGATATTTTTTTTTAACTTCCATCTGTTTTTCGAATAAATTAAATCAATAAATAAAAACAAAAACAAAATACAATTCAATATGATGAAGACGATATGGATAAGTCCTTTCTGTAGAATTTTTTGCATTTACGTGGACAAATTTAAAATAAAAATAATCAAATATTTTTATTAAAATTAACTACCAATAAGAATACTCAAAATTACTAATTATAATACAGAGAGACAAGAAATTTGAGATACTCTGCTTTGAAATGAATGCTTTTGTCTGTAGATATCTAGACCAATAAATGTAATCGGATATGAGATAATAACCTGAGTCTTGTCAAATCTTTGTCTAGATTATTAAAGGTAGCAAAACAAGTGTCTAGTTGAAAACTTGCCCTTAATAATTCTTGTCTGACTAACATCAACAGGACAATTACTTTCTGTAGACTTTTAATTAGCTCAATAGTTGTTATAATTTACGATTTAAAAATATTAAATTGAAATAATACAAACTTTTTCTCAAAAATTCGAAATATTGTAAATTTATTTGATACCTAAAAAGAAAAAAATCTACTTTTAAAAAAAGTAGATATAAACGTAGAAAATTATAAAATTAACCTTAAAGTAATAGAAGTTTTATAATTATTGAGTTTCGTTAACGACAAGTCTCGTGACTATACAAACGTAATATAATTTTATTATAAATAATTTTTAGAAATATATTTTTTTAACAATATAAATTGTCCCAAGAACCAGATAAAGGGGAAAGTTCGAGGGCGAGGCTAGCAATCTATGCTTGGTATAAAAATTAATCGCTCCTAGAACTAACAAAATAGCCTCTTTAGGATTTTTAGTTAGGAATAACAGGACGAAGTCCTAAGAAGAAGAAGAGAAGAAGAGAACGGTATAAATTAAAAATATATAAATTAAATTATAAAAAGATATTAAACTATAAAAAATACATATTATATCCGATATATATAAATTATTATATATATTTATTTAAATATCTAAAAATCCAACCGTGTCTACAATAAACTAACCATGATTCATCTCACTCGCTTAACCATTTTATCCGGAATTACTATTTATTCAAATTAGATATTACTAAATTAACTTAAAATACATAAAATATTAACATATTATTGTAATAATGTAAATTATATTCATTACACGTCTAATAATTTCTATCTGTTATATCCATTAGTGGTTTAATATCGTCGATGTTAAAAATGGTATAATAATTTATACTTCCCTGTATAAGCGAGTATAATAGTGACGTGCCAGAATCGATTAGGAAGAGTAAGATTAGTTGGAAAGAGAAATGAAAGGTATGGAGGCGAAAGAGAGAGTGAGAGAAGGGGAAGGAAGAAAGGAGTGAGGGATGGAGAAGAAAAGAAGGGTTAAGGGAAGGGATCGAGAGTTATGGAGAACGTAGTGCGACGAATCTTGCGGTTTTGTCAGCCGCACGGGACACGTCGCGTGACGTGTATGGTTTTGCAGATCACGTGTAGATGGGTGAACCGCGTTGCTTTTTGTCGGTAGAGTCGGCCCGAACGATTAGTTCGGTAATGGGGGTGGCTAGGTCCGGGAGGTGGGGCAAAGGGCTTAAAAGCGCTCGTGCGATCCGTTCACTTAATGAGGGTTAAATTATGCAGGTCTGCTCGAGAGTCTCTCGAGAGGATGGCCGGGGCTTCTCGTGGTGAACAGGGAAAGCGGGAAAGGGAAAAGGAAGGCCTCCGGATTTTCGAATAAAGTAGATTTATGAATCTCTCGTGAGTACTGCTACTCGGGTAGGAAGGAAAAAAATCGAAGAAGAAAACTAAAAATTCTTTCATTTCTTTTATTTTCTTTCCCCTTTTTTCTTTTCTTTCTTTTTCTTTCTTTTTCTTTTTTTTTTCTTATAAAACGAAGATCGTTCAGTAATTTTCATTTGCGTTTTACTCTTTTGCATTCTTCTGTCCTATGTCGAATTGTATATACTATATGTATGTATATGTATATGTACGTGTGTACACTTTTGTATAGGTTAACGTTCGCTCTAGTTTCATACGAGTATATACTATGTTGATAAGCATTGTCTCGAGTTTTGCTAGTGAACAAATTTAGCCGACGCCAACGTTGAAGCTTCGCTATGAAATTCTATGAAATATTTGACAGCGACCGAGATAGTGATAAAATTCTCTAGGAAGTACGTCAAAGTAAGGAAAAGTATTTTTCGTATTTGAATTGAATTTGTCTACGTTGGAAAAAAATTATATCAGTAAAAGTAAGTGATAGGGAGATAGAGTATTGTCTGATTTAATAAATGTACAGTAAAATGCAACACATGTATGTAATACATCCAAATTTATCCTTTTTAAATTCTAGATTTTATTTACTTCCATTAACATAAAATTAACTAATGGTATTTTTTTAATTTATCTTATTATGAGAAATTACATTTTTTTTTTATATAAACGGAAAATTTTTTATGTAATATAATTTTTTGTATTTAAATTTAGTAAATAAATACTTTTTTTTTGTTATTTCAAGCAAAGTGTAATTAAATTACGTGCTTTTTCTAAAACATATTATGTTAATTAAAATTGGTGTTTATAAAATAAGAATTTATTTGGTATGAAATTTCAGTTAAAGAAAAAAAATATCATTAAACGTTTAATTGATTCTCTCGTGTCTTTTATCGTCGATTTGCTGTATTAATACTTATTTATTCTTATTAACAACATTAGAACTGCTTTCAGTAAGCAACTTATTCTCGACCCAACGCTACCTGATGATGCTTACATAAGCTAGTTTCCATGTAATTACAGGAAAAGTGGAATCACAGAAGGAAGCAGAAAGGACAATGTTGCCACGAAATTAAAGTTTTGAAAAAAAGATAATATCTTTTATATATACAAATATGTGTGTCTACTTTTAATTAAACGATTAATTTCTACGTCAAAGGCAAGCACTTCCTCTTTCGTTATTACTTGCCGACTAATTTAATTTTTCTTTATAATTAAAAAGAATATTTGAAAGAAAAGGAAAAAGTAAAGAAATGAAAAGAGAAAGAAAGAGATAGAAAAAGACAGTGATGTATATATATATATATATATATATATAGAGAGAGAGAGAGAGATAGAAAGAGAGAGAGAGGGAGAGAGAAAGAGAGAAGGAGAGAAAAAGTGTAACGAAGAAATAAACTGCATTTAAAATAATTTTATAATAAGGCTTTAATAAAAAGACCTGAAACCAAGGAAAGAGTATTCGGCGAGAGTTTACACAATTACGAAATCTTTTGTAACCTTGCGAGCAGGGAAATTCTCTCGGAAAGAACCTTGCATACCTTTCTTCTTTGTACTTGAAGCGAAAAGAAAGAACAGCATTTTTTCTCCTTTTACTCCTTTCCTTCTTTCGTTTATTTATTTCCCTTTTCTTTTTTTCATCATCATCATATTCTTTTAGTTTGGAAAGAAAGAGAACGAAATTAGAAATAGGATTCATGATTTCTGTCATGGTTACGCGTGTCAAAGTACTGCGCACGTGTTTCTTAGCTAACGTCTATGTGTGTATTCTAATTTGGTGAAAGATGGAATAAGTACAGAAGCATTTCAGGTAATTCGAAAGCGTGTCTCAAAAAGTGATTTTACAGAAATGGCAATTTCAAATATCAAAGACCATAGAAATGAAATAATATTTCATTATATTATTTTAAGAACAGAAGAAGGAGAGAAAAAGAACAAGTAAGAAAGGAAATATTAAATAAAAATCGAAATAATCAAAATGTACACTAACGAAATACTTTCTTTAATTTATTATTCAATTAAGCGTACTTAAAATTAGGATTGTATCAATTAATTGATTTTAGAAATATTATTGTTTAATTAAATATTTCTTCATTGCAAACTTTATTTTAATATTACGTGTGTGTGTGTAAGAGAGAGAAAGAGAGAGAGAGAGAAAAAAAAAATCGTTTAACCTGTGTGTGTAATAATTACTTGTGTATTGGTGCGTGATGATAGTTTGTGAAAAATCACGTCATATAGTCGACAAATCAAGAAAGACAACAAAATACTTTAAACACTGTAACGCGTTATAGACGATAGTAGTAGATGTTAGAAGAAAATAGACGAATCTAAAAAAGTGTAGACGAATAGATGTTTGATGAATAGACGGATAAACGAATCGAATCATAGATGAAAGACACGATAAAAGATTAATCAAGACCGAATTTACTATTGCTTTTCCCTGTTATTTTTTTTATTAATAATATATATTATAATATAATAATTATATATATATATATAATATAATTTAATATAATAATTATTATATTTATTATACATTATTATATTTATTCCAATAGTATATTACATTGGTATCATAAAACGGGTCAATCCTTAAAAAAAAAATAAAATAAAATATTCGATATCTTAAAAATAGTTAAATAAAAAGGAAAAAAGAAAAATAAAAATAAAAAATGGGGAAAACATAAAATAAACGTTAAACACGTATGTAGGTCAAATCAGCGGTATTTCCTCCGGTAACTCGGAAACGGAAATGGTTTTGAGGGTTTCGCCTTGCTCCAATAAGCAAGAATAGTATACATCTAGGAAGGAGGAAGTATTTGGATACGGAGAAATCGTTGGGAGCGCATGTTCGCCATCTGCCGGTTATACTAAAGGGGGTTGGTGAGTAGGGGATAGCTTGACGCGCCTGTGCGCGCTATTGTCGATGAATAATGCATCTGCAGTGCCACGCGCGTACCTAGAAATCCTTTCTACCATCGGATACACTACACCTACGTATCTCATCGCGTATAGGACGCTAGAGAACAGAGGGAGAGAGAGAAAGAAAAAGAGAAAGAGAAAGAGAAAGAGAAAGAGAAAGAGAAAGAGAAAGAGAAAGAAAGATATATAGATAGATAGATAGAGAAAGATAAAGAGACACAGAATACAGAGACAACAACTCAGAGAGAGAGAGAGAGAGAGAGAGAGAGAGAGAGAGAGAGAGAGAGAGAAAGAGCATTGCTCGCGAACGCCCACGGTAGGCTGCTTTCGACGATTCTACGAGCTTTCAGACTCGACTTATAAACGATATCCTTTGTGTCCGTTTCTGTTTCTGCTTTGACCATGCGATTGTACATTTTAGACTTTATGTGCGCTATTATGCACCGTAATATCACCAATATGCGATCGTTCTTCTTTGATGGTTATATTCACGATGTGAGTCGCTTGTAATATGATACCATAGACATGAGCCTTCATTTAGTGCGTTTGATAATTCTGCATCTAATTATGATTCACACGTTCTAAATTATAGGGATTATCATCAAATCGATGATTATAATTTGATGGTTTGTAGTTTTTTGAAATTGATATATTATATTTTAGTTCTTGTATTTTATTGTTTATTTTTTTTTCCATTATATTCTAACCGATTGAAAATATTAATTATATTTACACAGCAACTATGTATATTATTGAAGAACGAATGCGTTTGTTTAGGATAAGGGATACAAAGAGAGAATACGAGTATCGATGCGTGGTGAGTATCGATCGGACGTCTGAACCAGGACGTCGTTGGATTTCATATTACCTTCTGAACGGAAACGCAATCTCCGTGTTTCGCGCAATGTAATCGAGGATTACATTGATGCGTAACGTAATCGCAGATAATATTCCTGCATGAATTAGTTTCTCTCGTATAAATTTTCGACGGAAGCCGTTCAAATTTTTTTGATTTTTTTTATCTTCTCTCGATCGATCTACATCAAAATCTACGATTTATTAGCCACGAGAATGCGAACGAAATGAATTACAGATACGATCGTTTTGATTAATGACTTATTGGAGTTTAAAATTAGCGGTAATTTGTTTGATATTATATACATAATTTACGTAACTTAAAGATTGGTTTTTTATTCATATTGGTATATTTGATCTGATCGAAAAGAAAAAGAGAAAGAGAGGTAGTTGAATGCAAAAGAATATATTATAACGTTACTGAAATGAGAATTTAGGTAGAACTCGGAAAAGAATCAACACAGTTACCACAAATCTGAATAAAATATAAAAGTAGAAAAATATATAACATATTGAATATACATATGTAGGATAAGTTGTTGGGTATTATTCAAATGGAGGTATATAAGACGTAGGTTGTTGTCTGTATCGATCTACTTTCTAGAGCATACGTTTAATGTCACTAAAAGGTTATCTCATCTTGTATCTGAAGCTTATATATGTACATATCAATCTCACACCATCGCTCACAGGACTTACGCAGGAAACGTCTCTTGAGATGAAAAGAGAAGAGAAGAGAAGGAAACGTGAAAATTCGAGTACGTGCATTACCATCGGAAAACGGGATTCGAGCTCGTAAAATCGTTAACAACGAAATCGATATAGGCTGCCGATCCCGAAAACGAACGGTTTGTAACGATACGAATCTGGTTTTGTAATCGAATATATACGCGGTTCTACCGAAATTCGATACATAATTTATCGGATGAACTCTGCCGCCTTTATGCTACCAGCCACCTGCAAAATGGCGCCAGAGGAAAATTGTAAAACGTACATACTGTATAGTCTGTAGCAATTCCATCTCATACTTCCTCTCGTTTAGTACAGAAACCTTTCATTATAATAAATTATTCTCCTTTTACGGGAAAGAGAAAAATGTGACAAATACTGTTTGCTTTGTTTAGAGAATGCTTTATAACTTGTTTGATTATTATGACCGTTACTCACAAGCTCTCTTTACATTGTTCACTATGGCTCACATGTATTAAACTTTGTTATAGTAATCTAATATTCAAATAAGCGCTCGTTCGCATTCGTATTTGTAGATATGAATGATTTATACATGTTGTCTGTCACCGATAATAGATTACAACGACAAACTTAAGTGATTGTTCTAAATATTTTACGACTTAATTTACTTTCGATAGAATACCCTTCCGTATCGTTCTTCATATCGAAAATATTTCAGAAAAGAAAAATCAAATTAACAGATTTTTAATGCCATTAGCATTCCGTTCTTTTTTCTTTCTTAATTATACGTAGACATATCTAAGAATTATTTTAAAATAATGTAATAAAAAGATGTTACGATGTAAAGAATATGAAACAATTTTGAACCGTGTAATTTTGAAAAAAATTGAAAAACCACGAAAAAACGTAGCAAGAATATTTTTCATACAAGAGAAGAGAAGATTAATGGAACAGAAATGTTTAAAGAGGGTTTTAAACATTTGTAAAACTTGCTCGACAAATTGGATACTTTAGAGCTTATAATTCATGACAATAATGATTCGAAGAACAACGTTCTAAGATTTTCGGACCTTTTGCATACAAAAGGGACCAACCGCAGCGGCCGTCTCGCTTGTTTCCATTCGCAACACTTTCCTCCTTTTTATTTCTCTTATTATTACGAGAATATGAGTTTAAGAGCAACCAACTAACTCTCGTTCAGTTCCATTTTGTTCGGTTTGCTTTTTATGATACCAAAAGAGTGTATTTCTCATTTAATATTTATTACTATTCCAAGCATTAGAATTGACTACATGAATAATTTATTTTTCACTCGCTGTAGTAAATAATAATCATTAATAGAAGAATAAGAAAATAATAAATTATAAGAAAGTAATGAACATTTTGTAAATATTTAATTGAATATATCATTTGTATTTGTATATTAGAGAGATGGAGGAGACCAGACTCTTGTTGTAATTTTGTAGCTGAAACGATAATAACGGCAACGAGAAAGGCTTCTTCGTGTTCTAGACATTTGGATATTTTTCTATACACCTTTTCCCGCGACATCCTTTTTTTGTTCTCTTGTCTAACAGGGTCCTTGCATTCAGTAAAGTACGTAGGAAAATTTTACTCTTCAAACGGTTGCTCGTCGTTAGGAACGACATAGTAGGGTATTCATTCGTTGAATACGATGATGAAGCGATTCGTGAGAGGCGACAGGAGGAAAGGAATAAAAATATCATGCTCGATATTATCTTCGAGGAAAGGAAGTGGGTCGACTTTATGAAGACTAGGATGTAGTAGGTACGAGTGAAACATATTTGCGCATAAATATTCCTTTATGAACAGGAGTACCGTCCGAGTTGGTGCATCGATAATGTTGACTTCAAGTTAAGACATACAAAACGAAAATGCTAGGATTTATGAATAAAAATTGATATTATTTAGAAAGAAAATAATACAAAAAGAATTTTTAATAATAACGAATAAAAGATAATTTATATAAGGGTGAAAAATATATTCTACGTGGATTATATGATGATATTTTAAATTTACAATAAAGTAAACTACGCGCATAAAATGTAAAATTAAAATTCACAATTTTATAATGAGCGATATTTTTAAGATTTAGATATAGAAGAATCTTCGTGAATTCCATTATTTCCAATTTAAGACGAAGAGTACGTGCATGGACTTTGATATCATTAAGATAACTCAAAATTAGTTACTACAGATGTCTTCTTCGTATTACTTTCTCTAAAGCCAGCAGGTCTTATAGTTTAATATAGCAAGAAAGCAGTCACGGTAAAAGTCTTTGAGAGAGAAAGAGAGAGAGAGAGAGAGACTCTCAAATGAGATAGTTCAAGCAAGAAACTTTCAAAATATCTGTCGAAAGACACGTAGGCCATGGAAATTTGGCGAAGTCGCGGGTCTATGTTGGGCCGATGAAAAAAAACAACAAGAAAAGAAAAGAAAAGAAACAACGAGTACAGAAAAAAAAATGTAATAATGAGCGAAAGCAAAGAAACAGTCTGGGGAAATGAAAAAAGAAAGAGAGAGAGAAAAAAGGTAGAGGAAGAGAAAGAAAAAGAGAGAGTAAGGAAAGAGGATAGGAGAAATCGCGCAAAACAAGGCCTTAACGAGAAGTACTTTAAAGTTGGTTACGCCCTTACGCGAGAGGGTGTCGAGGGTCTGTGGTATGCTATGGGTAACCAAAGTTGGGTGGGAAAGGGGAGGAATGAGGGGTAGCTACCGAGAGATCGTTAGAACTCCATTTCACTTTATTGTAATTTCATTTTTCCCGTCTGCAAATAAACGCTCCGCTGGTCACGTCTATCGCGTTATCCGCCTTCGGTGAAAAGTTTCGTATAGACGGGGTTAAATAGCACTCGCCCATCGTACTTTTACCTAACTCCCAAGCCACCCTCCCTCCTTTTAACTCTCCTTAGCTACGAAAGAAGAGAATCTTCTCCTTCTTCTTCTTCTTCTTCTTATTCCTCTTTCGAGTTACTTTGTTTTTTCTCCTCTTTCTTCCTTAACAAACCTCTTTCTTTTTATTTCTTTTCCTCTAAACCTTCGATCTCCCAGTCTTATCAAAGAGATAATAACATCGTATAGTTATCATAGTGATCGCGTTTTCGTATACCATTTCTCTACTTTCACAATGTAGCCTCTATAGTTAGTTCTATCTCCTTTCGATCCATTCCCCATTCCTTTAGACAACACGATTACTCTGTTCTTCCATTGCTGGTTGTACGATAATTCGCAAAGCGGAGATTTTTCGCGTTTATTTTGGGTGAAAGTAAAGTTATCGGACTTTTCCTAAGATTTCACGTACACGTGGTAAAGTTATCTTCCTTCTTTTTCTTCTTTTTTTTCTCTCTCTCTTTCTTTCTTTCTTTCTTTTTATTTTTTATCTTCATTTACTTTTTTTTCTCTCTCTTTTCAAAGTATCAGCGAGATACTTTTCCCGTGGAATATAATCTCCTGTTTTTTAGCTTGGATCGATCGAGTACAGCATAGAAAATATACGTCCTATACGACATCGTATTTTTTATTGCAATTTTTACATTGTGAATATAAAAGAGTAGAAATTATCCTAGCCTTCTCTTTTTTTTTAACGTTTCATGAAAAATTATTTACGAAAAATTTAATATTAATTTATATACCTGTTTATTATATGATACATAATTTCAACAAAAAATAATGAAATATACACATATAATATTTTATATTATATAATTATATGCACATATAATATGCAATATTAAGTATATAAAAAAGCAACAAACACATTTAAAATAACGTTTATATTTATAAATAGAAGAAGAAAAAAGAAAGAACACTAGAAACAGTGAAAGACAATGAAAGAAAAAAGAGGAAAAGCCTTAGACAACGCGGATAAGAAAGAAAGGTTTGAAGAGGCAAAAGAGCGCGTAACCTACGTTATGACATCGTAAAGCATGAACCGGAGTGAATTTAAAGTCCTAGAGAGAAAGTGCACCAGTCGAATAGTTTTTCTTTTATCGACGAATACGATGCAGCTCGCTACCGAATTGCAGTTTAATCGTGCGCCTTCTGTTTCACCGTGGAATATGATTTGTCGATGGAGCACATACTTGGGAGGTAGCAGAGTAAAAGGAATGAAAGAGAGGCAAAGAGAAAGTAAATTTATTGCTATAAAGAACTACAGGGTAATAGAAAAATATCTACTTGAAAGGCAAAGTGAAATATCAAAAATACAAAATAATCAAAAATAGACAGATACAACGTATTAATAAAAGAGAAGTATACAAAAAAATGAAATATAAAATGTCAATACAAATTTAAGATGAATGAGAGAAAAATAAATATATTAAAATATACATTCGCACGAAAATGAACAAAAGAATTCTTAATAAAATAAAAATAATCCTTTTTCCCATCGATAAAACTTTTCTCTTTTGGCGAGGTACGAGGAACAAACAATAGAAAATTTCCAATCTCTTCGAATGATCGCATGCACTGGACACCGTGACTCCAAATTTTATGTTGCACGCAAGACAAAGAAAAAAAAACAGAATTAAATGCAAGATTTATTCTTCGAATTACGGTAATGGCCAACGAAAATATCGGCCCACCACAGGAGCATTACTATTTCCAACCTTTTTATCGGCACTATTCGAACGTGAAATCCCTCCACCTCCGCCAACCCAACTTCCGTTGAAATTCATTTGCCGTCTGGTTTCCTATTGAAAATATATATCCGCTAATATGGAGCACTTTGCAACGATATTTACAAGTTGGCCGAAGCCCTTTTGAACGAAACTGCGCTTATTTACGGTCATTATCGTTCCCTTGTACATATTTTATTACCGCGAACTCATTAACATTTTCATAATTAAAAGATTTTTTCTTTTTATTTATACGCATATTAAACATAGTACAAAATATGAAAAAGAAAAACCAGAAAAACATAAAGAAAAATAAAACAAAAATCACGATGAGAGAGATGAAAAGTCGACATTTTTTAGGGCTTTTTTTTATTTAATTTCTGTTTGCGTAGTAAGGATTTTGAAGAATCACCGATGGTTACCCTGCTGTACAAAGTTCTTCGATAAATATTTAGAAAACATCAAATGAAAGTAGACGCGCTTACCGAAGGACGGTTAATCTATCTCATAGGGAACAGGTTTCTTATTTCTCTGGGTGTTTTCTTAAGACGCGTTAAGAAGAAGATCGTCCCCATGTTCTTTGGATGTTTCGTTCGTTCCCCTTAAAAATCTCCAAGTACGGATTTACGTGAAACTAAACATTTACGTTTTTTTTATTTTCCCCTCTTACTAACTGCTTTTCACTTTTTTTTCTTTTTTTCTAACGTACATATCAACTAATCTGTAGACTCAAAGCGATCGTGAAAGATCGTTTTTCTCAACCATAAATTACAAAAGTATTATTTTATATATGAAAAGAACAAAGATATATTATTAGATCATAACTTATTAAATTTCCAAAATGCATTATCATTATAAATTTGAATTCGGCGGGTTGACCTATTTGTCGGTGGAATTTCTATAATATATGCGTTCTATCACATAGACTAACGCAAAATTCTCTGATAGAATTTATATTTTATCGATTTGTTTCTCCTCCCCTTTCCATCTCTTCCTCCTACCCTTCTCCACCCCTTTTCCTCTCTCTCTCTCACTCTCTCTCTCGTTACCATACCAACTGACGTTAACGAGTCATTGTGAACGTGACTGTCGCACGTTATTTATGCATTGCATGGCGCATTCGTAATAAAAGCACCTCCACGAGCTTTCCTCATTTCGCGCGCGTTGTGAGTGTATACCCGTTAGTTGTTGTAGGTGTCGAGAAATCGCCAACGAATCAAACGAGTTGTAGAACGCGAGTCGTAAAAGAATTTTTGTCGGTCCAGTTTTACGAGCTTTTGGTCTACATGTTGGTAGGGGTTTCCTACGATTTGATCATTCCAAAGTAAAACGAGGGATAATCTCATGGGGGTAACCCCGTTAAATGGAAAGTAAAGAAAGTATTAACGCTGAAGCTGAGATTTATGGTGTTGAAAATAAAGATCTTGTCCCGTTTCATCAGAATACAAAAGTGTTCTTTTAATATACATATGCATTATACATTAAAATAAAAACAATTAAGTATAACGAGGTAATATCTATAAATAAGATTAATATTAACGTATACAAGATCGGTGACCTAATCCTAAGTTATTTCAAAATCTAGAGCTAGATACGTATAGTTATTAACGTAATCCTGTGTCACAAAATAATAAATTATAATTGTTCATTTGTTTGTTCAATTTCGTTTGATGGTTAAATATTGATTTTTATTATATTCGTTTGTTAAATTTGTTAAATTGTGAGTTTATTTCTCCATTAAATAATACGTTTTTTATTTCAAGTTTATTATATGTATGGTATCCATTTAAACATCTCGCCCAAGCAACGTGAATGTGTTATGTTACATTGAAAAATACACATAAATAAAAATATAGTTATTATTTATTACTAGATAAAAATTAGTTTGACTAATTTAAAAAAAAACTAACTGCTTACGAACTAAATCAAATTCAATAGATTACGTGTCCATCTTACCAAAAGAAACACTGAAGAGAATATCCGATAATGAAGTAGGAAGCGTATAGATGAATTTCCATAGAATAGCTTAGCGGTCTATAATCTTGGAAAATGGAGTCCAATTTTTTATCCTTGCGATAAAATTTTCTTTTCTTTTTCTCCTCGATATTCGAAGAGAGAGAGAGAGAGAGAGAGAGAGAGAGAGAGAGAGAGAGAGAGANGAGAGAGAGAGAGAGAGAGAGAGAGAGAGAGAGAGAGAAAGAGAAATCTGGAAACTGTGAGGGAACAATGGCCGGATGTTTTATTCTTATTGAATTATTATGCAAAGTAGCAATTAACCTCTTCATTCGGCAATGGCGTTCGAAACTTTCATATAAAATATAATCGATGAATATTTAAAAGTAATGTTTAACGAAGTCGACGACGAGGAGAGGAAGAAAAAAGAAAGAAAGAGTTGACAACAGGGGTAAATGGGAAAACGATAGGTTTGTTTCTTTTACTACGTAAAATAAAATTGAATTCTATGTCATTATGATTCGTAACATTTATGCATATAATTCAATAATCAGTTTTATTAAATTTTAACCATTTAAATCTCTTCTATATTTATATCAAACGATTGTATTTGTGTTAGAATTGATACTAACATTTTACTCGTCGATTATAACTAATTATTTGATTGTTGTTATATTTAGGACGTCAATTATATGATTATTAATACGGAAAGGCATATACATATATCGTCTATGTTCAATCAAAAGCCGCTAATTAAATGTTCATCCTTTTTCACGAGAAAATTATTTTTTTAAATTTACTAGTCGTCACTCTAGACCAAGTATCCACACACACACAAAATAGTAGTGTGTGAAAGCATAAACAAAAAGTATACTTTTTTCAAATCTGATTTTTCTCATTAACAATTCATTTATCAAACAATAGCTCTATTTCCGATTACCATAAATGTTAATTACTGATTTTTGACTGAAAATATACGATATGATATATTAATTTGTTAATTACTCATCAAGTAGCTATCAAAACGAGCTAAATAGTTGCCTAAGTTATTATTCAATTGTCTAAAATAGAGGAATACAATCTTTCATTAACAATTAGGAAAATTATTTTATTATTTAAATTACGTAAGATTTATTTCTTAGCTTCGGTCATTGGTGTAACAAAAATATAACACAAAAAAACCTCGAGAAAGCTTAAGAAAGCGTATGCTTTGATTATTTCTGTACCATTGAGATTTCTTATTATAAAAGAAGCCCCTTTTATTCGCGAGCCTTTTCGTGTTTCTCTGCATAATAATCTCTTATTCCTCCACTTCCTCGTACTCCTTTGATCTCATCTCTTATTTTCGAAACGTTAAAGAACAACGCGTATTTCATTTTTAAAAGTACTATATCTTTATATACATACATATATACTTACCTTTACATTCATTATATATATTATATATCATACATGTATATATTTCTGTGTAAAATATATATATATATACATATAATCACGATTCATCACGATGCCGCTGGCACCAAATTCGCGTGGAATCGTTAATTAATGAAACGAAACACACTGTGTGTACTCTCCAGCCTTCGCGAATATCACACAATTATGAGAGAGAGGGAAAGAG
This sequence comes from Polistes dominula, assembly GCF_001465965.1. The sequence continues at coordinate 818,176 of NW_015148974.1, read as the reverse complement.
AGAGACAGATAGAGAGAGACAGATAGAGAGAGAGAGAGGGAGAGAGAGAGAGAGAAAGAGAGTGAGAACAACGATTTTGATTTAGATTTAGGATAGTACGCGGCACTCGAACTCACGAGTTATGACGCGCCGGCGAATTCGAATGACAGGCAAAGTGATTGCCGAGTTGCAATGCAATGTAATGTAGTTGCGCATTACTTCGAATGCATAATGACTTGGACCGCATGAATGTACTAGCACATTGTCGATGCATACCATCTTGCGAACGTTAACAAAGCTTACAAATTCAAAGTAATAATCTATCGGCGAATCAAATATATTTCTTTTTTCACCTTTTTTTATTCAAAAAATAAAGAGAGATTTTTAAAAAGAATGTTTTTTGAAAATGATTATTAGAAATATCATTATGGGTAAAAAGAACAAGATACGAAGAAAGAATAGGATACATTATTATCCTTCTCACTCAATGATGACTGTTTTTTTAATAACGCAGCGCTCTTATTTGCAAACGGAAAGTTGTTAAGAACCGTAATGGCATTCGAGCTAATTAGAAAGAAGAAAATAAAAAAGAAAGAAATACAAGGAGGAGGTTTAGAAAAGTAAACGTTTACTAGTTGTCAATACGTATTTATCATTATCTAAATAGTCATAGTCAAATTTAAATAAGCAACTGTTATGTTTGCCCGATAAAAAAATTCCCACCGCAAATGCGTATCTCCTTTTTTCTTGATAAATCTCAAATTCATCTTTGAAGTTGATAATTAACAAATTTTCAATCATTTAAATAGTATTGTATTTATGTATAATAAGAATTATATATATATATATATATATATTTATGTTACATATAGTATATATATATAGTATTTAATAGATAATTAAGTAAAAGCACATAAGTAAAATCTCTGATGTTGATCTAAAATCGACCAAACTAATGACGAATCTAATTATGCTTAAGCAGTTGAACGAAATTGTTATAAAGTTATAGTACATAGAAATATTGTCCTCAAAAGCCGATAATGGCACTTAATGAAGCCCAGATATCTTATGTTTCTATTATTCATTGATCATATTAAATGTCGCTATCATCTTGCATTCAAGCTCATATGAGCTTCCTATGTCTTTGTCTTCTATCTCGTTTGTTCTCTCTCTTTCTTTCTCTTTCTTTATTTTCATTTGATCGTATAAAATATAAAGTAGCTACATTTATATTATACTATATGTACGATCCGAAATGATCGTACGGTAACTAGCTGTATCAAGATGCGCGCGTTCGATTCTATCGATTAATATAAGATTCTAGATCGATACTCGTTACGAGTATCGAACGACCACAAGCAACTATCGAAGCACTAACCTCACCTCTCGCATCCCTACCTTTCGCACCCCCATCATATATGCGCACTGCTGGGCCAGTTCAAAGGACCATTCTTTCTATTCCACCGCCGGACGCCTACAATGATACATCTTCAGCATCTAAGGAACACAGAAGCCACAAGGAACAAAGGACTTAAGAATTCACAAGAAACAACATTCCAACCTTTCCGATTGTGAACGTAAGCCTATTCAGCCCCACAACCTTTAAGGTTGTGATCGCTATATGTAAGAAGTGCGAGAGGTGAGATCATTCCATTATATAATTTTCTCGCGAAATATAGTTTCCCGCGTGGAAACGCCACGCGGTAGATTTTCATCATTGTATTTTATAAATATCATGCAGGGTTTTTATGCCGCAAGGCTTTTCCCTGACGAGCCAATAAAGCTTCGCATCTTTTATTGGCTCAACCACGTGTTTTATTTTAAACCTGAACTTAACCCTTTATTCTCCACATCATAGCATATACGAAATTGCCAGAGGACTCTTAATTGAGGAATTTAGGCCTCAACACTATAGATCACAATTATACAAATAACACATGTTCGTTCGTGTGAAAGAATAAGAAAAATATTTTTATTACATCGAAAATAATTTTACACGATGGTTTATATTTATATCTTATAGTCACATAAAAACTATCTCTAATAAATTATCTATAAAATCTAATGTATTATTAAAATAACATTAGATACTTATATATAAACAAGAAAAATATTAACTGTGATATATTGAAGAAGAGAGAGAGAGAGGAAGAGAAAAGCATGGAGATGCAAGAATGTAATATGTCTTCGTAATCCAATTAACGCGATGAAAGGCAAGATTGACAGTAAAACGAGGAAGTTTCAAAGGTCGTTGATCCAATTTAAATTCGATCGTGTGATATTAGGAACGATACGTAAGCTGTCCAATTATAGACACTCAAGAGGTTGCCTAGCTCGCATTTCAATTGACAATACTAGTAAGACGATTATAGGTATGAAAGGGAGGAAAAAAGCTTAATAAGGTAATGTTTTATGTTCTTAAAGGTAATACACTCCACTTGGAGTAATCACAAACGATTTGTCAAAAGTTGACGAATTCATTATGGCCCTAATCTTAGAAGCAATTTGCATAAGTTTTAAACTCTTCGATCCGGGTCAAGATAAACGTCTTAATAAGACGCGTGTACTAGAATACGCTATGATTAATTAACGCGAAGAAAGGCGCGATACGTTTCCCTTCTCTTAAGGTAATTCGTCACGTTGCGAATTGCTCGAATACCGGTGGCTATATGGAATAAAGCATCGTGTAAATTCATCAACGTCGTTTAAACGCTACCAAGAATCCCCAAAAAATCAACACTTTTCTATTATAATGTTTTAATTTAATCGTTAAATACATTTTAAATAAATTTACGTAATTAATAAAATATCTAATAGAGCAATGGATGTATTTGTAGATATTTTTGAAAAAAAAAAAAAAATTATGTTATCTACATCAGTGATTTAAACGGTTATCGAATAATAATAAAACAGAAACGATACAATGTTATTTCAAATTTGGTTATTTTAATCAAATATTTGAGAGATTTATAAAATCTTGAAATGCAAAATTGATGTTTTCAAGATTCCATTTAAACAATAATCACGTATTATTGATATTGATTGAGAGAAAAAATATTTTTCAAAGTTGCTTGTGTGTTAAAAATAAAATAATTGATAAATTGATACGTAGATTTTGGACAAAGCTTGAAAAAAAAACTTAAACTTTTATAAATAAATGTTATTTTTTAAACTTTAAAATTTCAAATATTTCTTTTTTGTTTTAAGTTAACTTGACATATTAATATTTTAATTCTGTTATAAAAGTTCAATTTTAACAGTTGTTTTATATTTAGTTTAAAAAGTTTTAAAGGAAAACTTTTATTTTTTAACGGATATTTTAAAATGAAATATGAAAATTTTAACTACTCTTCACTTACTTAGAGTTATTTAAGGAAAAGAAAACAAATGAAATATAGATGAGTAACTATGTTGTGATCTTCATGTAATTATTTTATTATACTCTTACGTGCTCTTACCTATGTAATACTAAAAGATAAATTTTATTTGAAAGTACTTTAACTGCTTAAAAGCAGAATAACTGATACTGTCCAACTAGAACTTTTTTTCCAGTTTTGTTGAAATAAGTAAAAAAAATTGGTTACTTATGCATAAATAGAAAATGAAGTAAAAATTTCAATGGATTTATAACTTTTTTATTAGAATAAAGAAAGTTAATAATCACAAAATAACTCTTATATCAGAACCAATTGAAAATTTGTAACAATTTCCTCCAAATCCTTATTGAGTTTTTAGAAAAAGAGATTGTTATAAAGATGATAATCGTTTTAATTTGAACGATTAATGATATTACAATAGATGTTATTTAAAAAAAAAAAAAAAAATAGTTATTAAGATGCTTTTGAACTTCTTTTCCTTCGTATATCGTAGCTCTGTTTCCATAGATCAGGCTCGTGGAATATTATACCGAATTACACGACTCGTATACTCTCTGCTAATACGCTCGAAGCACGAGTCGGTTAATTAAGATCAATAACCCCTCTCGTAACGGCGGAGAACTTACCTCGAGTTTTCCCTCGACCCTTCTACTCTCTTCTCTAACTTCTCTTCATCCTACATTTTCGGCTCAAGTAACAATCGCGAAGCTTAACGTCCTCATTCTCCACGTCCAAATCGTTTGCCTACGAGCTATGCTTTTCTTACAATGAATACGTTTACGAGAGATCCCAAGAGACCTAAAAAGTGAACAGGCTCAAGGATTCTTTTGAAAATGTTATCTTCCAATACTGCCAACTATGTTGGTTCATGTTTTAACTAATAATTTATTTAAACATTGATTATTTCATTGTTATATTCTTAATTGATTAGCAATATATTATTATTTGATGATTATCGGTAAATATAAGTGCTGTTATTAACATTTAACAAACGGGTAAGGTCAAAGTTTCATATTACCTAAAAAGCAAAACTGTTCATTAGGTTAAACAGACGGATAGTACTACAATTAACGGTACCAAGAAAAAAAAACCTAAAAAGCGTAAAAATAAAGAACTAACCCAACGTAATAAAAGTTTGAACAAAAACGTACTAAATCTATGTGACTTGTATGTTAAGTGTTAAATAAAAACGAAGTCAATTTAATATTTAGATCATACGTGAGCAACTTCTTCGTAGCGGAATAGACGTGTTCCTTACCTTTAATCATCGATTATTCTTCGACTACATATAATTAAGATAAGTTTTTTATTATTTTATTAGAGTCAGCAGAGAGTAAAAAAGTAAAGTTGCTACGAATTTTTTAACGTAATAATTTAAATAACATATAAATCGAATGATTATTTAAACAACGAGAAAATAATTCTGTTAGAACAAAGGACTCTGGGGAAAAGAAAAAGATGATGAAAGGAGATAAAGAGTAGAAGGAAATAGCAGGCAAAGGAATATCTAGAGTTGCATGCTTTCGACACGATGACGCAAGGACAGATCGACGTGTCGTCGAGTAACCGATTGCAATGGGAAAATAGTCGAAGAAAGAAGGTGACAGAAGCTTTCGTTTAAAAACCTTCCTCCCTACCGTCGTTCTTTCCTTCCTTCCTTCCTTCCTTCCTTCCTTCCTTCCTTCCTTCTCATCTTTACCCTTTCAAAGGTCTTCGTAGTCCCTGTATCTTTCCAACGTCTTCTCGCTGCCTTCTCGTCGTCGTCGTCGTCGTCCCGGCCAAAAGGGAAGTCTATAAATTTGCCGAGAGAAATTGTCACGAGAAATATGGAGAATATTGAACGTGAGAGTAAAGCATTTACTCGTCGTTTCTAAAAAGAGAGAAAGAGAGAAAGAGAGAGACAAGAAAAAGTAGTCTACTTTTTTCTTACGAATCGATCACTCGTCCTTTCGATATAATATAAGCTTTAGAGGATCCTTATATACTATATTATTCCTCCCTTTTTTTCTCTTTCTTCTTACAATTTCAAAGTACATTCGAGTTACTCAAAAGAAGAATATTTGAAATATTACTCCTAACTCTTACTGAAAATTTTCAAATATTTTTTAATATCTACAGTTTCACTTCTTTCTCTCTCTCTCTCTCTCTCTTTCTCCCTCTCTCCCTCTCTGAATAAGATATTCCGCTCCGTGGATGATCATGATTATATTAAATTTGTATCTGTATAGATGTTCTTAATAATAATCTCTTATTCTCTTAGATGCAACGTGTTCTATCAGAATTTGTCGTCAAAGTTATGAGATATCTATCATTTGCTTAGTGTTCTTTATAAAGATTTGAAGAATCGACAATGACGAGAAAGTAAAAGATAAAGAGAGAAAAATGCCAACGATGCGTTAGGTCGCATCAATTTTCGCTAAGTTAGTACCATCCCTATTTCATTTTCTGCCTCTTAAAAACGAAAGAGGAAAGAATAATATCTTAGATAACGTATCTTCTTTCTCACTCTCTCACCTTTTATATCTTCTATCTTCAAGCTGAAGATTAAGGATAAGATAATGAGAGAAGAAAATTGAAGTGTCATCGATGAGAAGGTATATAAGTTGTTATCGCGAAACTTCGTCGAGAAAAAAAATATTCGAACCAGGATTAAATTATACTGTTTACGTCTACCACATATAATACATTTCTTTTATTCCATGCATTGCTTATTTTTTTTTTTTTTTCATTTAGGTATCTTTTTTTTTTAAACCTCTAAAAATATAAAACTTATGTTTAATTTAAGTTTTGTATAAAGCGATCAATTTATAATATAATAAGTATATATTTTTGTAACGTCAATCTAATCAATTAGATGGTTTTATATAAACGTTATAAATGGAATAACAAGTAGATAGAAGAAATAAGTATCGATAATCAATACATAATATAAAAATAAAGTATTTAATATAGTAGTATATACATATATATCTGAGGATTTATGATATAAATGAATAACGATAAAAATAAGATATTATTATCTATTTTTATTCAATCATTTTTAAATCAAGTATCTTTACGTAATCTTTGTAATTTTATTTTTAATCCGTAATGGAAAGAAAAATAATATTTTAACGTAGATACACATACACACACATTTATAGTACTTTTTATAAAATTCTATAAACGAAAATAACTGAAAAGAAATAGATTTAAAAATGTTTGATATAATGCATATCGAAGATCGTCGAGTAATAATGTGACCGTTATGTTTGAATTTCTTTTACATTTTATTCCTTTAGTTTTCTTTATCGGGTCAGTTAAAATCGGGTAATCGAAGAATCAACATCGCAGAAAAACAAAACCAAATGGAAAGTCTTTCAATTATTTTCTATCTTTTATAATTCTTTTTAGGTATTTAAATATCGTTTATGACAAATAACATTTAATTAATTTTATTCTATTTTGATTAACTACAGACAAGCAACTAAGACTTATGTCTAATTTAATACAAACTTTATAAAATCGGTAATTAGTTATACATATATGTTTTACTGTCACTTAATTTTTAAATTATACTTATAATAAAGTTTTATGATTTAGTATGCTTTCATAATATATGTATGTATGTGTTGTAAACGATAAGAGAGCGAAAGAACGTTTCGATTGAAGTATCCTTGAACGACACAAGATCTGTTTAACTAAAAGTCAAACAAACGATTCCGTGTGTTCTTTCTTTTGTAAGTATATATGAAAAATGTGAGATCAAATATACTCATAAAGATCAAATATACTCATTAATATTATTTCATTGGTGCGTGCAACAATATACATAGATAATACCATTAACGATATTAAAGAAACTTTGACGATATTATCATTTAATAAAATGAAATTCTATACACACACACACACACACGTATATATATTTATATGTATTATAATAATTGTAGTATTTTCAATATCATTATAAAAGTTATAGATTTTAAGAGGAAGTAGAGTATTTAGAGGCGTCAAATGCACGTACCGCGACGATGACGACGACGTCGTGCGGAGGCGTTAGTGTTTGTTATTACGGACAGGTAAGCCTGCAAAACGCGAGCGTCCACCAATGTCTGTGTATAAATTATTAGTCGATATTTCAAGCGTGACGTCACTTCCGGCAATGTGCCGGCTGCTTTCCGCTTTATGACGAATGGCCCCTCGGCTCCCGTCCACCTCGATGCTCGACTCCTCCCTTTGTCTTTTCCAATAATTCGTGCAACGTAATAAACCCCAAATTTTGCTCCAGTGTCGAATGGTATCAGCAATTTTCAACGATACCGGCCATATTTTCATCCGTCTATCAAAAGGGTTTGGTTCGTAAATCGACTCGATTGTTAAAAGTATCGTTGAAAAATTTTTCAATACATTATATTTAGCATTGTGATGATCAGTAATTTTCTACGAAAAATTTTTTAAATAATACTTTGCCATATTCTAATAAGAAAAATATTTTTACAATAATTATGTAAAATGATGAGACTTAAAAATCGTATTTTATTGTTCTGATTGAAAAATAAATCCTATCTTTGCTTAAAGTTACAGATTTATTTAAGAATCAATCAAATACCATAATATAAGGACGAAAAAGAAGAAAAAGAAAAAGAAAAAAGGAAGACATTGTGATCTAAATGTAAGGATAAAAAAGAAAATAAATTAGGCAAGTTTGCCAATCGTTACGAACTGTTCTTTCGATCTTTGAAGTTGTTTCTATATCGTAGAAACGACAGACCTGGTAAGAGGGGAAGTTAAGGGGGAAAAAAGAGACAACGAAGAAAAAAGGGTAAAAGAAGGTTGAAAAGTATCGAAGATAGGGTGGAAATTAGAGAGAACTTAAATGTGGAAAGGGACACGTTTGCGTCGTGTAGAACAAGGCTAACAATAAAATCGATCTTCGCTAATGAACTTTCTCTCGACGTAAGCGCGAACTCTTTAAATGTTATCATTATCGATAAAAAGGCGAATGAATTGGGGAGTTTATATTAATTGACTTTGATTAAGGAGAATTAAGAATTTCCCTCTCCCCGTCCTTCTCATATTCTCAATCTTTCATCATTTTTATATTACGAAGTAAGTCAAAAATAAATTAGCAATTTGTAATATAAAAAAAAAAAAAAAATAAGATTAGTAGAAAATAAATGAATTTTTTTTTTTATTTAAGATTAAAACGCTTGGCATCAAAAGATTGCTTAGCTCGATTCGTTTGACTTCTTTTATTATAATTTTAACTGTTACACTGTGTCAGCTACAATGTTGAATTAGTTTAGTAACTATCGATAATACTAGTCGTGATTTCTGTCGATGTTCCTTCGTGCAAAGAGAACGGAAGGTTAGCTTATGGGGAGTTCAGTACGGGTCAGTTCTTGCGATCGGAGACGCAATTTCAGTTCGCCGATAAGTAAAAGGCGAGGGTTATTAGATATCGTGGATACGGATCAAATTCCAATTTCAACGAAGGGCTCGAGAACGGTTTCTCGTGAAAGAAGGGTAAAGGGTAAAGAGCATAGGGCGTGCCCCTTAAAGGTCGAAACCTCTGACTCAAGATGGAGCTTACGCTTGAATCGTCTCTTCAGAATCTTCACTATAACGATCCCGATAACTTTTTATTTTCTATTCGGCTAATCCAACGACAAGAGTTAAATCCGATCGATAATTGTATTTCTATTTTTTTTCTTTCTTATTTATTAAATGAAAGAAATCTATTAGAATTCGATGGTTCTTATAATATATAATATCTAAGTACTTACGAATTGTTATATTGTATCGACTACAAAGTTTTTTTTCGTTTTATAGGCAATAGGATACAAAATATTCTTCTATTATTTATTAAAATACATTATTTTCTATAATATAATTTCAATTAGTGTATGATCGCGTTTGTTTTGAAAAATGTTAAGTAAATTAAAATCGGAACTCGTCTCTTGTCTATCGATTCTTATATGTCATCCATTTATTTTAATTACTTATCTTGAATCGATTCCTATTTTTCGCTAAATTTTTCGTTATAAGAACATGAGTGTCCTTTATATCGATGCATCTGTTTGCGATAGTCTTATAATAATAATAATCGATAATTTCATGGGTAATACAATCTGGTAACGCAACTTATTTCCATTTAGTAATAATACAAAGCGATTGGCATTATTCATTTCGAATAATTTTTATGACATTTTCACACTTGTGTACCGTATAAATGCTTACATATTCGCACAAATGATTTTTACATCCTGTACTACACTCATATGAACTATAACATCTTACATTATCATTAACATTATTATTACCAATTATTAAACAAATTTATTATATATTTTAATGCAAGTTTTCGAAGGAAACAAAATTTGTCGACTATATATTTAATATAACATAAGTAAGAAATAATATAAGATTGGATGCTATTACGATATTTATCTCATAGTAGATAATAAAAATTACTTTAAAATAGAAAAACACATTATTCTATGGGTATTCTCTTTACGACTTGTACTTTCACAACAATCAAGGTATAATTCAATGAATCCAAAGAGATTGGACTCGATCTTCGATGTGGATCTATCCTATCGTATCGTAGTAGATAAAAATCTAATCGATGGTTTACACAATCATCGTTTAATAGTTAGTCTCAATGTAGCTTTCAAAGTGCTCGAAAGCCATAAGACTCCCTCGTGATTACGTAGATCTTATCGAAATCTCGAATACAAACTATTGTATTGAACTCATGTGGCAAAATTTATACCTATTTGTCGCCATTTAATCGTTCTTTGATTCCTATTAATTTTGTCATGAATCGATCTGTATTTCCTTGTCATGCAAATTTCGAACTGATCAAAATTATACGATTTTATAATGAAAAAAACTTCGAAATTTTTTTCTCTCTTTTTTTTTTTTTTTAAATTAATTATTCGAACTGACACGTTTGAGTCAATTCTGCAAGATAACTCTTTCTTAGTTTTCGCAGAATAAAGAAAAAACAAAACTAAACTTACTTTCGCTCTGATTTTAAATAAAAAGAAAAATAGAGAGACGTTAATGAACTGATTTTTGTAGTAATTAACTTTTCAGGACTTCGCTCATAAGCGATGGTAAGCCGTACAGCTTAAGGGGAATGAAGTCTTGCTACCGTGCCTTCGTATTCCGTCTTCACCATGATCGCGTGTTTCAATGGATCTTTTTTGTTTTTTCTTATTTTTCTTTTTTTCTTTCGCCCCCTCTCTATTCTTGTGTTAATTCTTTTTTCTTATATTTTATTTTTCTTCTTCAACTAACATGATTCATAACCGCTTAATAACGTAATAGCTTTTGAAAAAAATATCACAGAGATTTTTCTGGACGATGCACGTGACATTATTAAAATACAAGGAAAATAGCGTATATTGTATCGATTTATGTTATCCCGATAACGTATCTCAGGTGAATCGAGTAAAACGATGGACTCTCGCACGAACGCCACCGGACGTTTGCCAGTCTGGCAAGTAAAAAAATAAATTGAAGCGATAACGACTCGTTTATACCCGAAACTGCTTCCCTTTCCTGTAAATTCGAGCTGACACGTCGTCCATAGAAATATCATTCGATATTAGTATTTACATATAAATACATATAAAGTATGTTAATCGTCAATCTTCAATCTTCTTATTTTTTTTTTTCACTTTTTATTACACTTATCTTTTCTATCAATTTTATAATCGACTATATTAATGAGATAACAAGTAATTGTTGTCACTAAGGTAGTACAATAAATATATATATTTGTATATATTTACATATTGGTAGTTCGCTTATCTAACAAAACGTTCTATTGGTTGTCTTTCAATCACCGTTGCATATTAATCATCTTCAGTTATTTATTATAATATGCATATGCTATCTAGTATCGAAATCAACGATTCTACCAGCCCCTATAGATTTTACACATATGGCAAATTTATTATGAATATCTAGAAAATTACAATATGTCGTATGCGTTATGTATTGTAAATTAACACTATGGACAGATCGATTGGCAGATGAATAAAATTCGTTGTTAAGATACTTTCAACGGAACCAAATGATTATATTTATTATCTGTCATATTTTCTGATTAATTTAACGGTTAATCAATGCTTACAATTAATGAAAAATAGTTTAAATACCAATTGTAAGATCATTAACATTAAAAATTTTATTAAATGAAAAAGAAAGTAATTTATTCGTGTGATCGAATTAAAAGATTAACAAGCTATTCTTCCACTTACACAAATAATAATAATAATAATAATGTCGCCCTTAAATTGAAAGTTTGAACTTGCAAGGAAAAATTTAGATTAAAACGATTAACAAAAAAGAAAAATAGAAGAGAAGAAAAGAAAAGAAAGAAAGATATAGAATGTAAAGTGAGAAAAAATCTTCAGCAAGGTTGAAAGTCGTTCTAATTATAAATACGAGCTATTGAAAACTTTTCCTATTTCGTCGTCGTCGTCGTATCTCGAGTATTTTCTATGTTTTGGACAAAAGCTTCGAAATTCAGGGAGTTTTCGTTTCAACCATCGACGCATGAAATCTCAATGACGACGACGACGACGACGACGACGACGACGACGACGACGACGACGACAATGCACATCGCATTGAGATTTTCGACGACAGATACATATTTACCTATGTGGGTATATATATATATATTTATTTATTTATTTATTTATAAATATATAAATAAATACGTATATACATATGTACGTACGTCGAAAAAGAAAAGAGATGAACATAAGAAGGAACTGGAAGACAACATAGACTAAAGTAGTAAGACGAAAATTCAATTTCGACGAATAGGAACGAACGAATAAAAGCTGAGAATGATGAAAGTGCAACGAAATATTCAAATACTAACATATTCTTCGGATATATTTGATATCGACTTTTTCGAAAAGTCACAAAAAGAGAGAGAAAAAGAGAGAAAGAAATAGGTATTATGGTTGTACAGTGCACATCCAGATATTTCGTACAGTTTGTATAAACCCTTCGTCCATTTTTTGTTCTCCCATAGTTTCCATGAATTTCAACATCCATAAAAAAACAGGCTAATTGCGGAATGTAACGCTCTATTTCGTGCTTCGAACTATTTTTTGGAATGTTCGTCGTGTTTTACGTGAATAAAAAAAAAAGAAAAAAGGAAAGGGATGATCCCAAATTGCAAAAAAAGTTTGTCGCGTGCATTTTATAAACGCATTCCTAGTATAATAATAATTAGAAATCATGGTTTTTATCGTAGATATAAAAAAAAAGTAAAAAAATAATATATTAAAAATGTTATTATTACAATTACGTTAACATGTTTTTACCTAAGGAAAGAATTTAACAGACGATATTGTTTTCGTTTTTATTCTACATAGTCTAAAAAAATTAGTTACTTTTTTTTTTCTTTAATAAGCTATGAATAGAAAAGATACCTGTATATTGTCACGATGCACGAAGCATACCGTGCAAATAAGTGCTTGGCGTTAATATAATTCCACGAATAAGTTTATTTAAAGGATATTCATAAATATCTCGATTATAATATCTCATGGCAACAATAAAACTTTCGTAAGAAAATATAAAAGCAGTACAAACGCAAACATGTAATGTATATCCTTAGATAAATAGTAACGGAATAAACCTAATAAAAGGGAATCTCTAATATTACTGTAAAAATGTTGGTGTGTTTCAATAAGGAAATACATATTTATTCGTTTACGAAAGAGAAAGAGAAAGATAGAAAGAGAGAGAGAGAGAGTAAATTGAGGTCGGCTCAATGTAAGTCGTTAATTTAAAGTTCTTCTGTTGAGGAGCTGCGTTGAAAGCCACCTCGGAACGATGGAATTACCAGCCAATGTTCGATATATATACTTAAGTATAGCACTACATACGGGTAACATCATGGTTACGTGCGTGACTACTATCCATATCACATGCACTTCTCTATTATGTTTTCTGCTTGATAGTTCGAGCTCGCGCGGTACAACACGTAAAACGATAAACTATTCATTCGTTGCAATCCTAACGCATACACTAAAGCACAAGCTACTAGGTCGGAAGCGCTACGAACTTTGCTATGAATCGTCATGCGAAAGTACGCGACGAATAAGTTCAAGTAAAAATGTCAAGGTCTTTTGTATTTTTTCATATCGTAGATCATTTTTTTTCTTTTCTATTTATTTTCTTTTTTGAAATAACAGAAAACAAAAAAAGGAGGAATTTGAAGATACAACGAAATTGAAATATGTCAATGCAATGTTGCTATTATAAAATTAAAATTCGATAAATTTAATCTCTCTCTCTCTCTCTCTCTCAGAACTGTTTATTAAATGAATATTATTAACGATGTAAGCTATCTTTAGACTAGAAATGAATACGGCAACGCTAGAAAGTGATATAATATTTACTTTCATCATAAAATCCACAACGTTGAAAATGCTTAGACTTGGAAATAGAAGTAAAGGTTTTTGGTTAGAAAAGCTCACTCTCTTATCGTAACGCGTATCGGCCCACCGAGATAAGAACATCATACTTCCATTAAACTTGTTTTGCAACGGGATTCACTGAAAATCACATCCTGCTAGGAAGCATACAGTTCGTTGTATGCTTCGTATTTTCCTCTTTCAACTACTAGATTGAGATGCAATATGCATATTTAGAGAAAGTAGCAAGAAAAGAAAAAAATTAATACGAGAAGGGTAGTAAAAGGTATAACGTATCATTTCTATGTACATCCAACTATACTCTTATATTTCTCTTTCTCTTTCTCTCTCTCTCTCTTTTTTCTTTTAAAGGATAAAATAAGTTTTAAAATGAATGTTACAAACTTTGGATGCTCGTTGTATTGATCAAAGTTACGAAGAAAATGTTGATAAAAAAAAAAAAAGAGAAAAAAAGAATAGATTGCGGTAGGGCTTAAATAATTTAATTACAAACTTCTGCTCGGAAATAAAAAAAAAATACATCGAACAGGTATAACAGAATAAAATACTTTCATGTTAAAACTAAAAACATTGTTTAAACTTTGAATTTCTATTTACCGATGCTTTATTATGTTTGTTAATCGATTTTAGAACACTCGTACTATTATAACGAAACCTTCTCACACGCTTGTCAATTTGACAATTCTAAAACGTCTCATTTTAAAGAAAAAACAGGTAAGTCGTATGATGATAAAATCTTATCAATGACGTATAAATGATTTTGTTGCATTAAACATATGGTCGTTGCGTATAAATGGATTAAAAAAATAAAAGGAAAAAAGAAAGAAAAAAAGAAAACAGGAAAATATATATATTTTTTTAATAAAAATCAAAACGATCTCGAATATACCACTAGATGTAGAATAAAAGTCGTCAAACTACATGTGTGAAATTCCAACCTCTACGGTCGTTGTTTTCTTTCTTTCTCTTGCSGCGTTTCACGCTTTTCAATAAACACAACAGGGACGAATAAAAAACGGAAAGATGGTAGAAAGGAAAATAACGAAAAAGAAAATAAATAGTAATGGGAGAAAGAGAGAGAGAACAAAAAAGAAAAAAAAGAATATTGGCTCAAGTTTAATTCATTATCGTATTATCCATCTGTTTAGATTTTTGCAGTGTTATTACACCGACTGTTTTCGTATTTCCCTCTCTCTCTCTTTCTCTTTCTCTTTCTCTTTTTCTTTCTCTTTCTCTTTCTTTCCGGTTCGTTCAATATTACCGATAAATCGATGGCTCGTCGGTGAAAGGAACAAAATTGTTCCGCAGTGGCCGACTGTAGTTTCGACGTTCCATTTTTACCGTATTCCGCGATGTGACGGCGAAAAAGAGAGACGCGGAAAAACGTAGACGGAAAAGTGGCTAGGTAGATAAATTCGTCGCAGTTCGATATATAAGCACGATATAAACGGCAAGGGGCCAAGTGTTCTCTTTCTGATACTACCGATATCAAGGAAAATTCTTATATGTAGAAAATGCTTTTAAAGAAAATGTTCAATAGAGAAATAAACGGCTTCTAGCATTATTTTAATGGGTAAATCATGTTAGGGTTTCCAGAAAAAAATATATATCTTATATAATAAGTACGATTAGATAATAAAGAATAATTAAACGTTGGTCTAAAATGTTACATTGTACAATATTTAAAGGAATGATTAAAAGAGATGGGAAGATTTTTAAAAATATCCTTCATAATATTTAACATTGTAATATATCTGGTTGGAGAATAAATAATATATGTATTTGTATCCATGTTTAAATATATCATAATTTAACACTGAACTTACTGACACGTCATATATAAATACCTATTTTTCTACCATGACCGGTCAAATAACCGTTTTTACAAGAAACGTATATCTTAATTTTAGCAAACAAAATATTTTCTTTTACTTATAAACGAATAATGTATATTTTATGCGTTTTCATCGTATTTTTGTACCAAGTACAGTAGGTTCTCGACTTTCGCACATAATTGATTCCTGAAAGTGTGTATTAATGTTGAATGTTTGAAAGTACAGGGATGTAAAAAAATATGCTCCACAAACTGTGTTTTAAAGTATTTATCTAAATTAGCAAAATACACAACACGTTGACGCACGTCCTAATGCAAGGCAGAAACTGTTTTGTTCTCTTTATCCGAACAACATTGTCATCTAATGGCTAGTCTGATATCCACTGGGAGGGGACATCCGATCGCAGAGGATTAAACAGTTGAATTTAAAAATATGTTAAATAGCGAATTGTGTGAAATTAGAATGCGCAAAATTCGAGGGCCGCCTGTATAGGATTTTTTAAAATTACCACATTTTTAGAAATTACATGTCGCAATTATTTAACCACACGCATTTCAGATTAAATCGAGAATTATGATATAATATTTAAAAGAATTTCATTTCCGATTAGATTTCTTTAAATGTAATTAATACTAACGTTACTTCCCCCCCCCCTTTAAAGAAAATAAATATTGAATTAATTTGTCAAAAGGGGGTGTTGCGTAGCACGCAACGTAAGGCATGAGTTGCAATGTGTTTGTGGAAGTGTTCTGTGAATAGTGTCGTTTCGACAAAGCATTGATGCGTGGTGGGTGCTTTACCTATTCTTGCACTTCTATAGTCCTTACTAAAACACAAGTCCTTTCATTGGGAAAACCCGGTGGAATGGGGAGACTCTGCTCCTATTTGTCAATCAAGCTGGGGAAGAGATGTCCGAAAACCAATTCTATATATATAGGTATAAAGGGACGCACGAATCCAGGCCCCGCACTTCGATACAACTCACGAACCACATTACATCGCCTACAAGAAGAAGAAGAAGAAGAAGAAGAAGAAGAAGCAGCGGCAGCGGTATACACGCATTGTCGGTATACCCGCAGCAGCAGCAGCAGCGGCGGTATATACGCGTCAGCATTATACTCGCCTTCATCAGTTCCAGTAGCGATATAAACGCGTCAGCGTTATACTCGCCTTCATCAGTTCCAGTAGCGGTATATACGCGCCAGCGTTATACTCGCCTTCATCAGTCCAGGTAGCAGTATACGCAACAGCGTTATACTCNCAGCGTTATACTCGCCTTCATCAGTCCAGGTAGCAGTATACGCAACAGCGTTATACTCATATCATCAGTTCCAGCAGTTCCAGAAGCAGTATATACGCATTAGCGTTATACATGCATTAATAATAAAACAACCCATACAAGCAGGGGCGCAGAAGCGCCCCCCAAATTATTAAACGTTAAAAAACAACAATTGATTCACAATCCACATTCCCTTAACTCCTCCTCACGATGAAATAAATACCATAGTACTGATCAAAGCACCAGTACGCAACATGTTTTGGTCCTTCAAGCCGGAACTTTCTCAACTACATTAGCCGGCACCTATTGCAAAGCAGCTCCTTTCAAGTGGACGAGACAAGGAAAGGAAGACTTCAATCACGTACCAACGAATGTTCGAGAAAACCGGAGCGTGAAGAACTTCAAGCAGTTCTGAATACGTGCAGTCAGCCAACGCAGGGAGTCAACGCATCAAACCAAGCATTCCACGGTTAGACTGTACCACCACAGAACACCAGCCATCACGTGAGTCTCACAATACTTATAACGAGTCATCAATTTGTTGAAGTCGCAATTCTTCTCTTATCTCTCCTCATTCGTGCCATTCTATCGTGAAAATGTCTCGACCTCTAAAGGAATGTACTGAATCGCAGCTTAAACGGAAACGTGCCCCATTAAAAACCAAATTCAAGGTATTCAAAAAATTTATAACGGATATAAACGACCCTGATGGTGAAGGAATAGACATATTAAAATCTCGAATAGAACAGATCGAGTCAGCCTTAATAGAATTCGAGAACATTCAAGCCGCGTTGATAGATTTCACGTCTGAGGAAACTTGGGAGTCATACATAAGCGAGGGTGAAGAGATTCGGCAGTCAATTCATAATGCGATAATAAGGGCGCGAAGAATAGCGAACACTTTCGAACAGGTCACGACACTCAACTCCAATCCGTTAATTAATAGCCCAGTAGCAATCGTTTCCGCGGGTCCATCAAGCGAGACTCATAACCCTCCGAAGAGCGACAAATCTAGACATTTACTGTTATGGCCGAAATTCCTCAACTAAGAGTCCTCTGGCAATTGGTTTATACTATGAAGTGGAGAATAAAGGGTTAGGTTAGGGTGTAAAATAAAANATGCTCACAGTAAGTATCGATCTAGAATCCTAATCGATGGAAGCGGATGCGCGCGAGTTTCGAATACCGCTAATCACCGTACGATCCTTTCGGATAGTACATTTACCACCAATGACTTTACTGCGTTTCGATGGACGGTACGAGGATTGGCCGAGTTTCTCCGAGAAGTTTCAATCAATTATTGGTAGGGACTCAGAATTATACTTTCAAATATCCGATTAGCTGATCCCGGTTTCGGTCAACCAGCAATGATAGACACAATTATTGGCATGCCGACCTTCTGTACCTTATGGCGCGCTGGTCACATTCTTCAAATAAATGAATCAATAGCCTTGCAAAATACGCGACTAGGGTGGATCGTGATAACGAATGTAAATACGGGGAATCCACAAATTGTCAAATGCCACACTGCTCAGTTAGAAAAATTTTGGCTCATTGAGCAAACACTAAAGGGAAAACCCAGGTCCCTCGAAGAAGAAGCTTGCGAAAACCATTACAAAAACAATACACATCGGAATCAATCAGGTAGATACATAGTGAGATTGCCATTCAAGGATAATGCAAACCAATTAGGAAGTTCGTACATCAAAGCGTTGAAGAGATTCCATGCGCTGGAACGATCATTGGCGCGAAAGCCGGATACGCGTAAGGAATATGCAGAGTTCATTTCTGAGTATGAAAGATTAGGTCACATGGAAAGGGTCGATTCACCATATCGTACAGACGACTACTATTTGCCACACCACGCCGTAACAAAACAATCAAGTGTTACCACCAAACTTAGAGTAGTTTTCGATGCATCCGTGAAATCCAGCAGCGGTTTATTGTTAAACGACACATTAATGGTCGGTCCCAACATTCAGGAGGATCTATTCTCCATCTTATTGAGATTTCGATCACACGCTATCACGCTCACGGTTGATATAGCAAAAATGTACCGTTAAATAATTATGGATCCTCGAGATCGTATTTATCAAAACATTCTTTGGCGTCAAACCCCGAGCGAACCGGTAAAAACGTATAGGCTCAAAACGGTAACATACGGAACAGCAGCCGCACCATTCCTAGCAACGCGCACTTTATATCAACTAGCAAACGACGAATCAGGGCAATACCCGAGGGCATCCACTATTCTTGAGGAGGATTTTTATGTGGATGATCTACTAACGGGGGCGCATACTTTAAACGACGCTAGGTAAATCCGCAACGAGCTTATCACACTAACAGGCAAGGCCGGTATGCAACTGAGACAATGGGCCTCCAATGGCCCAATATCAAAGAGGCCTCGCTGATAAAAATGATAACAAGCTCATCAGTCTAGACATATCGACCACAATTAAAACATTAGGAGTACATTGGAATGCCATGCAAGATACTATAAACTATGCGGTAAAACGCAACGATAATCCATCCAAGGTCACTAAGAGAAATATATTGTCAGAAATTGCACGAATCTTCGATCCATTAGGTTTATTAGAGCCGGTCATAATCAACGCAAAAATACTGATACAAAAATTGTGGCAGCTAAGATCCTCATGGGACGAAGCTGTGCCAGAAGACATAGGCAGAGCGTGGCAATCATTTCGACACAATTTGCATAGAATAAAAGAAGTTAGTTTTCCACGCAAGGTGTTAAACTGCGGTGTAGAAATGGAAATTCATGGTTTTTGTGACGCAAGCGAAAGGGCGTACGGGGCATGTATCTATATAAAAACGACGGGCAGAAGATCGACCATTCAGCTAGTGTGTGCGAAATCTAGGGTAGCTCTGCTCAAGACGCAATCGCTTCCGCGCTTAGAATTGTGTGGCGCAGTTTTATTAGCACGCTTATACGGGGCCACCAAACATGCACTGCGAAGAGTCAGGTTTCGTCGCGCGGTGTTCTGTTCGGACTCGACAATAGTACTACACTGGCTCAAAACACCACCACATATCTTGAAAACATTTGTAGCGCATCAGGTGATAGAAATTTTAGAAAGTATCGCTCCTGAGCAGTGGCGGCATGTGGCATCGGATTATAACCCGGCAGACTTTATATCTCGCGGCATAACAATAACTGAATTTATTAAGAACGACCTCTGGAGGGCGGGACCTTCATGGCTTCTCCAACGCGAATTACGTTGGCCACATCAGGTAATAGAAAGTATAGAAACGCCCGAGGTAAAAAAGACCGTGGCTGAAAAATTCAGAAATAACTGTAATCAAGGCCGTTAAGAGAGAAACTTTTTCCGAACTCATTGAACAAATCGTGGCAGGAAAGAATATTCGTTCGTCAATAACAAATCTTAATCCATTCGTTGACGAAAGGAGGATCTTAAGAGTTGGCGGGAGACTAGGTAGAAGTGATTTGCCATATGAACAAAAACACGCAGCGTTATTACCGAAGGCACATTTCGTCACCGCAATCATAATACGTGAAAAACATGAGAAAATCTATCATGGCGGTGCACAAGCCACGCTTAACGCCGTTAGCGAAAACTTTTGGCCTATTAACGGACGCGCTGAAGTGAAAGGCATAATAAGCAGATGCACCATGTGTCTATTATGGAAGCCGATTATTCCCAAATATAAAATGAGTGAACTAACAACAAATCGTTTACAGTTAAATCGGCCGTTTCTTCATACCCGAGTTGATTTTTGCGGACCCATATTCATAAAGGAAAAACAACATCGGAATCGTGGACGTATCAAAGTGTACGTGGCGGTATTCGTTTGCTTCACCACAAAGGCAGTACATTTAGAATTAGTAAGCGACTTGACGACCGAATCATTCTTAGCTTGCTTAAGAAGATTCATAGCTCGTAGGGGGAAAGGCTCAGACATATATTCGGATAATGCAACAACTTTCGTGGGCGCGGCAAATGAAATACAGACGTTCGCCGCTCGACAATTGACGAACGACGGTATCAAGTGGCACTTCATTCCTCCTCGATCACCTCATTTCGGAGGTCTCTGGGAAGCTGCGGTAAAGTCCTTTAAACATCATTTAGTTCGGATAATTGGTGAAACACTACTCACTTATGAAGCACTTTTAACTTATGTTTTGGAGATAGAGGCCATCCTTAACTCTCGTCCTCTCACACCCCTATCCAATGATCCAAATGATCTGCGTGCTCTTACACCTGGGCACTTCCTGATAGGTGACTCACTAATAAGCTTGCCAGATCACGATTACAGGGACATACCATGTGGCCGATTATCACAATGGTAATATGTACAGCAAATGGGACAACATTTTTGAAATCGATGGAATAAGGAATATTTGCAATAACAAACAGTGCGTAAGAAGTGGCATAAGGGTACAACGGATAACATACGTATAGGAACACTCGTTATTTTAAGGGAGGATAATACTCCTCCTCTTAAGTAGCCGTTAGGGCGAGTGACAGAGTTGCATACGGACTCTAACGGAATAACGCGCTTAGTTACAGTGAAAACTGCCAATGGCCATCTCAAGCGTGGCATTACAAGACTGTCTCCATTGCTCAATGAAACCGAGACTGATAAAACCTGAGTGAACAAGTGTTGAACGGGATCCGTTCAACGGGGGGTGGTATGTTGCGTAGCACGCAACGTAAGGCATGAGTTGCAGTGTGTTTGTGGAAGTGTTCTGTGAATAGTGTCGTTTCGACAAGGGCAGTCTTCGCCTTCTTGATTCGGTGTGACTAGCTGTGAGTGAGTAAGTGTTATACGAGTGTGATTGCGATTTCTAACTATTATTACTTACTTTTTGTTTTCGATTTCTATATTGAACCTTAGTATTTAAGTATTTGCTATATTATAATAAATACTTCTTTTATTTAAATTCAATAAATTTTACATATATATATACATATATGAAATGAATACTTATATATATCGCGATCTACGTAAAATAAATTTGGTTAAAGAGATAATTGCGTTTGAACGAAGATAAAGTAAAACTATACGATATAAAGGGAAAAAAACGAATAAAAAAAAGGAAACGGGCTGTATATAAAATAAATAAGAAGAACAAAAACGAGCGCTATGGTAAAGTTAGATGAAAGTAAAGCTTCATTATCTTCTCATCGTTTGCATTTCCTGGCGAGAGTGAAAACCACCAGGGCGCCAACAGGCGCACACACAAGTTCCAGTTTTCATGGCAAATAAAATACCGCGCAAAGGTGCCGGCCGTAGTGTCCAGGAGGTGAACAACGAGTCCAGAGTCCCGCGCTCGTTTCGATTCGCCCTCCTTCGGACGGTCAATAGAGGGTCGATGTATACGTCACCAAGGTGCCGTTGGCATTTTTAACGGTTATATATCCATCCCTCTCTCTTTCTCCCCCTTCCCCCTTTTTCCCTCTCTTTATTCGTTCGCTTCTCCGAACCAATTTCAACCCCCTTCCATAATACATGGACACATGCGCGCTCACACACGAGCCAAAAAAATACACGTAGGATTTCCATCATTCTCTCCTTCTGATCTCGCTTCCTAGCAGTTTCTCTGCAATCCATCTAACCCTTTCGTCCATTTACCCTTCGTTTCCTTTCTCATTCTCTAACCCCTATTACTCGATCTATTTCAGGAATGTGTATAGCCGAACAACGACAAAAAAAAATACATCCCTCGACTATTTTTTTTTTGGCATTTTTCGGGACACGCGAGAGTTAGCGTACAACTCGCGAAAAAAAGGTACATCAGTCGAACAGGAAAAAATAGGGGAAGGGAGAGGAGGAGAGGGAGAAGAGAAAGAGGGAGGGAGGAATAGACGTCGGCCAGATTGTGTTGTCGTAGAGTTAAGAGAAAGGGGGATATCGTGTATACGGACCGAGATGAATGAATAGTTGGATAGACAGATAGAGAGAAAGAGAAAAAGAGAGAGTGAGTGTATGTGTATGCATATGTGTAAGTTTGGGAGTTCGAACTATGGGAAAAATCGTCCGCGTAAAATCGGAATGTAGTTACCAATCTGCAATGCAAACTCGTGGTTTCACCTCCGTTATGTACTCCCCAACGAATAGAACAAAAATAGAGAAATGAGAGAAAGAGAGAGAGAAAAGAGAGAGTTGAGGGGTGGAGAGGGTTGAGAAATAAAAAAGATTCGAGTTACGGATAGGGATATAGTTTTCTATGGATATAGTACAAAGGATGAATCCGAAATAGTGTCGACAAATTTGACAAACGTATTCCCGTATCTCGATACTACGAGAAAAATCTAACATAAATAGAATATTGCGTTTGAAAAATCTGAACGCAGATAGAAACTCGATGAAAATTCGTAGTATCGTTTCCGTTACTACTATCTCTCACTACTACTATATTTATAGCTATTACTATTTTACTAATACTACTATACCTGCCAACACCACCATCACTACTACTACTACTATTACTACAACTACTATTGCAGTTGCCATCACTACAGTACACGATTACAAACGCGTCTTTCCTACTCGATTAGCGGACTATTCGATTAATAGAATCACGTACGGCACGTAATCAAAGCCGACGGTAACAAGCTCGACTCGCATACGTGGCTCGTTCTACGATGGATCGCGAGAACGATCGATATAGATCGCTGGAAAATCGATTTTCAATTACTTTCGTTATTGCCGATCGCAACGAGTAGTGCGTTATCGAGCGCACGATCCTAAGCTATTTTGAGTTTAGCCATCGATTTGATGCACCTGCGTGTTAGATGATGAATACTTACATGCTCTGTCCGTTTGTCTGTTCAATCTTCTGATTTTTCTTTTTTTAATTTTTATTGCTTTGAACGCCTAATTCTGTATTTAACAACAGAATCTTGAAACGTATTCATTCGTAAAGAGATTTCAATGGAACTTCCAAAACAATGAGAGATCCTCTTTTTTTTTTAGTTTTCGATAATAGTTTCCTAACAAATGTGTCAATAGAATAATAAGAAAAGAAAAATGTTATAATGATGATAAAAAATAATGGTCTTAGCCAATCGATAATCGATAAGACCAAATCGTCTTCATTGAATCCGTTCGAATTTCCGCAATTAAAAGAAAATTCGAATCTCAAAAAGTTTCTAAAATTGCTTCCGTCATTATTCTTCGTTCTTAGCAAGTTTATCTTTCGGCAAGTCCGAACTGTTCGTAATAGAGTTAATTTTAAACAGTACAGAAAGAGTACAGATGTTGAAACAACTTAAATTGGAGCCTAGGGCCAAGAGCATTTTCACGGCACGATTTTTCGACGGATTTAATTAATCGATACGTAATTTGGCCCTTAGGGTATTATCGTCAAGTATACATCCTACTTCTTTTATCCTTTCTCTATAAAAGTTTCATTTTGAAGAATATTCAAACTTACAATTAGATACACAAATTTAATAAAAATAAAAAGTGTTCGAAAGAAAATCGAAAATATATGAAACTAAAAGAGAAAACAGAAACAATGAAACTGGAATCTTAAGAGTGAACGTAAATCAAAATGCTGAACACATTGATTTAGTAAGAGAAAATAATTTGTTATCTATTCATCAATTCACAGGTGAATGTTTACACATATACATGTACACATAAATAGATATATGATCTATATGTATTTTATATTTCCTAGATAATAGATAGAATCTCTATGTTTTTAGTAAAAAATGTAATATAGTGGTATGATTGGAATTCTATTCGACGAGTAAGCGTACATCCGTGTATACATGTTTGAATTCCGAATGCACATGCACGTACCAGGTACGTACGTACAAACCGACATAATTTACTCGCATAAATCTGTGCAAATGTGCATAAATTTTCTAAGGGATGTTACACAATGTAATGTGTGACATCGACAGTTTTATCGAAATGAAAATTATTATTTACGTATACATATTCTTGCACATGCATGCGTATATATAAGAGAATTCATTATATTACGTATTAATGTTGAAATTAGAAATTGAAATCTTAGGAAATTGAATATATATATATCAAATAATATTAATATTAAATATATTCAATTTAATTGATGTATATATATATGATAGTTAGCTGATTGAAAATAAATAAAAATATAATATTAAGACAAGGTTATAAATTAACTTTAAAATCTATCAAATTTATATATTGTGTAATAGGATCAATTAAACATTGCTGCAAAATAATGATAGAAAAAATATTTTCAATCCATTACACAAGAATCGTGTTACATGCTTTTATTGGTAAAACTGAAAGGGGCCATAAAACATTACGATTTCTGCGAATATATAAAAATATATGCCTGCAAATACCTGTGAGAAAAATTTGTGTGCACAAATCATCGTCGTCGTAGCTCGATAATGCAAATCAATAAATAAAAATTGCTACCGATAGAAATTCGATCGGAAGAAATTACGGACGGCAGAAGTGATTTCGTTTGAATTAGTGCGAGTTCGCTTTTGATAACGGAAATTCATTGTGATAAACCGCCCAACAAATTATGGCCGCGATCACTTTATGAATGACCATAATCATTATATATAACTCACCTTTTCCTGCCCTCGCGCTCATACAATGTCCGTATTACGATATATTACAAAAGGAAGTTTACCTATAATTTATCGCCGCATCGTAAACCGTATCGTTTGTTCGACCGTATTTGCAAGCTGATTTAACTGTGCTAGCTTGAATAAACAAGCATATTACGTATCACAACGTTGACATGAAGAATAGATCGCTACATTGAAGATGGCCATTCGATTTTAATATAACGTTTTTTACGAATTCAAATATTCATATTAATTTAATCAATTTTCCATCGTACGATCCGTCTACATATTCTTATATTAATTCAGCCAATTATTGATTTATACTATTTCGGACTGAGAAAACTCGCTACAACTATGAAAAAAATTACCTTTTAAAGTGAATAAGAAAATAAAAAAGTAATATACATATACGCTTTCAAAGATGGTTCAAAGTTAACATTTTTTTTATTTTGAAATAAGACTTTTAATCTTACTACGCGTTGTTCAAATATCAAATGTCAATTTCTAAACGTTTACTTAACTGGTGTTTATAATCGATACGATTTTAGTATTCCAGTTCTACCTGAGAGTTATTTGATATACTTTTCTTGTGCGATTTGCTCAAGTTCTTCGTTGATCCGGTTTGATCGAAAAATCCTTGGTATACATACTAAATATACAAATACACACACACATACATACGTGTACGCATCTACGATAGAGACCTAGTTGTTACCAATGCTTGCACGAGTAAATATCAACGATGCTTTTTTCTTTGGAAAATGTTATCTGATTTGTTAGTTTCCGTATTTAGAATATTTTTAATGTTTAGAAAAAAACAGAATATAATCTTTGGTTTAAAAATAAAAATTCGATTTAAGATAACGTTACCTACATTTTTCTTAAATGTTCTTAATTTTTCTTAAATGTAAATTCTTCTTTTTTTTCAAGATATTTTACAAAATGTAGTCCAATTCGATCTTATTATGGTTATATAAAGATATCTTAAAAAATAAAACACCACCAACGAAGCTGTAGCTCTAAGATCATAACGAAAGCTTGAATAATCATCAGACGAAAGAAGGGATCTTTTAATAGTTTTATTTTTTTAATAGAATTGCGGAAAGACAAGAAACCATTTCATATTCTCTTTCGACTTCGTATAATTAAAAGAAAGCAAGTTACTTTTGCAAATGATCAAGACGTACGTACAGATGTAATTTTTTTTTACAGGAAACGTAACATCAGTAATAAAATAAAAATGAAAACAATACAGAAACAGATAAAAGTCAAAGTAAATATTGCGTAACCTTTTTTCGATCAAAATATACTCTTGCGTACGTATAAATTTATACGTAACAATTATTTTTTTCTTTCCTCACTCTTTCTTCCGGCAAATCAACGAATACAAATTCGTAAAGTTTAAGTGAAAGTAAATGTGAAACGAAATAATGAAAAAAAAGAATGAAAAAAAAAGAACAAGAAATAGTAGCTGGAAATGGAGGAATAAAAAGGGAATCGGTCAGAAGAAAAAAGATAGGTAAAGAGTGTGAGAGAGAAAGTTGCGGAAAAAAAGGAGTGACAGAGAAAGAAGGAAATAAAGAAAGGCCGGCAGGAAAAGCGGAGCCGATTTAAAATGCCGAGCATGCTGGGGCATACGCCATTGTCTCGATGTTTGCAACGAATTTGCCTACGTGCTCGAATGCGGCCACAGTCGTTTTCGGTGTATTTTGCCTTCCTCGCAGCAGTTTATATACGCGCCAGGAATAAACGTCTCTTACGCCGTTTCGGTTACCGCAGAAGCCAACCCTCGATTGCCCAAGCTCTAGCTTACCACCACCGATTTTATAAACACACACACAGACACACATAGTAAACACGTATACATATTTCCTATACTACTAGTAAAAGTGTCCCATTTGCCGACCATCCTCAAAGAGACTCCTTTACTACTAGTTTGTAAGATACTCAGTAAGATAAGGTACTTTATTGTTTATATTTAAAATTACTTATATCTAAAAATATATTCGAAAGAAGAATTATTTTATTTAATTAGATTAGTATAGATAAAGAATACAATATCTTCAAAGATTTATTCATTTTTATATGAAATAATAATTTAAACATTTTATTTAATTATCTATGGATAATACGTATATGTATTATAGATGTAGATATAACTTTGCTGAAAAAATTAAACAACGATAAGAATTTATGCAATAATTCTCGTTGAAAATACATATGTATATCCCTCTCTCTAGAGAGAGAAAGAGAGAGGAAGAGAGAGAGATAAATCATGATATTTTTATAAAGATATGAATTTTTATTTGATTTTTTTTCTCTTTCTCACATTTCGTCGTGTAACCTCGTTTTTCACTAAATTTAATCGAATATGGCATACGTGTGTACAATGGAAACAACGGAATCCACAAAATTGTAAAAATTTTGACGTCTAACGAGAAAAAAATCACCAAAGCAGTTCGCATTAAAATATTTCTAATGCATAATGCTTTTAACGAGCATCATTTCAATGTCAAGTAATTTTTTAAATATTCGTTGTCTGTTTCTAACTATTGATGTAAAGAATGCTAAACAATCGTAAATAATAATTTGTTGCACTTATTCATTTTTTTTTTTTTAATTAGAGTTAAAATTTTTATGGGAAATTTTTTCATAATTTTTGTAAAAATTTAATTTAAAATATATCATATTCTATTAAATAAAATCTCATTAAATGAGAAAGACTTTTCAATGGAAATATTTTTAATGAGTTGGTCAGCATTTGAAATTGCTTCAAATCAAATTTTCAAAAAACATTCTTTCTCTTTTTTTTTGTAAAAGTCGACGTAAATTAGGAGAATTATTTTGTTGAAAATAGTAAAAAGACATAAAAAGAGCTATTTTCTTCTTTCAAACAGCTATCGTTTTTATAGATGATGATTTACGAATGAACGTTATGGAATCTCTGTCTGTGACGCAAAGGTAAATTGCATAGTTGAGGAAAAGTGTTTTGGGATTAAATAATTGTTCGCAATCATGAGCAGCAGTCGCATTACATATGAGCAGTCATTGATAATTGCGCGCACACGTTTACGCGTATGTTTCATGTTTTGTGTTTGAAAATATTATTTTCTATAGACTACAATAGAGAACGGAAGCTTGTAAAATAAAAAGAAAAAAAAAGAAGCTTCTGTGGGGTTCAGAAAAAAAAATAAAAATGATAGTATAATATAATGTAATATAATATGTTGTGAGATTCGGAAAGAAATATAATAATAGTTTATTTTTAATTATTAATTATTATGTGTCGAGAAGTATTTACAGTAGATTACAAAAAGTGACGTGAGTGCACAAATACAGAGTACAAAAGGGTTACAAATATAAGACTGACTGATTGACTAACTGACTGATTATATAACAAATTGATATAACAGATAATAGACGGATTCAGACCGACGGATATATACAGACAGCCTAAAGGACTAAAGACGCTTTCTTACTTTCCTTTCACATATTTATATCAAAAATGAGCTACACCCCTTTGGAGAGGGAAGGAAATATATGAATCTTATTGGCCAATAATAGAAGGGCTTATCCCCATAGTCCATCGATGGGTACAGCTTATGTTTTTGGTAAAGATCGTAGTGGTCGTAGAGTGGAAGTTATGCATAAAGAACTTTATCTAAACTTTATCCTCCTATCGTCCCCTTTTCTGAATAAGAAAAGTTCCTGAAAAATTATTCCTGAAAAATTCTGGAGAAATATTTTTTAATTGTTTTTTAATTGCACATAACTCCATGACTTTTTTTTAATGCACTCCCACACAAAAAATTTCAGTTTCCACCTATGGTCGTGTCAATTGCCCCCCTGGACCGCTTCATCGCCTACCAGGGGGCGATATTGCCCACTTTGGGAACCACTGATCTAAACTAAAGAATATCGTTTCTCTTTAGGATATCGCATGTGTTTACATAGGAATCCGAGACCACTCAAAGGGTCCAACAATACACAAAGGTTTTCGTTGCATTAATATGTTTCGATGATTGTTGAGTTTGTTTGGGAATTTATGGCCCCCCAGAATATTCCTCTTAATCTTTGAGTGAAGTTTTTTCTTTCACTAAGATCGATGGCATATTTAAACAGAAAATAAAATATAAAGGAAAGAACTAAATATAAGTCTTATTGTCTAAATTTCAACAAGTTTTATTATTTGTTATACACGTTCCTGTGAAAAGTAATAAATTTATCTATTGTAATTTAATAAAAAATATTAGATAATACATAGTAGCAAATAACGATGACTTACATAATGAAATTTGGCGTTAATTGCAAAAGCTAGTGTTAATACTCAGATATCAAAGTTATTCGCGACAATAGTAACAATGTCCCTTTAGTTACAATTACCTATCAATCGATAAGACTGTAGAAATAATATTTTCTCAAACGAATTATCAGCTTCCCCGCGATGATAAGGTTATTATTTTCTATCTAATAAAAATGTTTCATGTTCTATCATCGTGCGTAGATAAATAAATAAAACAACAATTTCAATAATATTAAAATAAATATAATATATTTTATTAAAATAAAGATAACATAATTTGAATTCTATAATATTATATTGCAAATGTATTAATAAATATTTCTATATATATGTTAACATATTATTAAACAATAAGATATTTATAAATTTAGATAAAGAAAGACATTCGACATTGAACAATTTAGAAATTCTAGAATTGTATTTATCTCATTAGTCCCGTAGACTAACGATTTTCTCTTCAGTAAGTAAACGTGAGAATTTGACTACTCAGACCGACCTCCTATTATCCTAAAGAGGAGCGAGAGGATTACGCGAAAACATGCATCGAGCTGAATGCACATCGCAATAACAAACCATCCGTATATCGGTTGGTAATTATCTATTTGATCAATTAATACTGCTCAAGCATTGTATTGCAGCTTCATCCGATTGCATCGTCATCCTTTGATATTTCCTATTTTGACTTGCGAACGAATTTTGTCAAAAACAAAAAATAAAAAGAAAGAACAAAATTATTATTTCTTTTTATAAAGAGGCAACAAAATATTACTAAAGACATTTTTTCCCCGGTTTAAAATGTTTTTTACTTTATACGCAAATATTCTTATCATTTTGTCGTTTCATTTAATAATTTAAAATCATATTGGATAAATCGTAGAACGTTTATTTTTATTATGAATCCAAACAAATTTTTTATATAATTATAGGATTTATATTTGATAATAAATAATGAAAAATATTATATCGAATTAAATCTCTTTCATTTTACGTTGAGAGAAACGGAAGGGACGAATAAGTAAATATATACCTACATATGTAGCTACGTACATATTACATACATATGTACACACACGTATTTCTTCTCTGCAGTATTGTTCGTTTATGCCAGCGAAGTTAGATGTTTTCAACAGCTCAAAACCCTTTTGAACTTTCTGACGAGTCGAAGCAATTTGGAAATTCCACAAAAGAGAATGGATATTTGGTTATTTACTTGTATACCCATGTTCAAGACTTCGAATACATACGTCACTGGTATATTGAACTGAAAACAGTAGAAATCGTTACCACAAACTAAATATCTGTGTCTCGTTAGCAAAATAACACATGGTGTTTCTACCAATAACGTATGAAACTTTACTAAGGGAAGTAAAACTATAATTATTTGGTACCAACATAAATGGTAAGATATTGTTTATTTTATCTTTTAAATATTCTTCTTTCTCTTAAAGTACTTATTTCGGATATCTTTTTAAATTAAATACCCTTTTTGTTTAACTCGAAGAGTTACTCTGATCCTTGATAATAAATATCTATAGAAAAATAAATTTATTCAATATAAAATATGTGAACAATTATCAATTAATTCTTTTTATCTTATAACAGTGATAAAAAAAAAATAAAAAAAATAGAAAATTTTAAAATCTTACATAAAGAGACCTTTCATGCATCCTATTAATCTTATTTATTAGCACCCTGATAAATATCGTTAAACTCGATAGATTTTTATTAGTTAATTTCAGATTTGTTCGTTCGATTTAAATAAAGTTATAAAAAATATCCTATTAAACTTTCTTTGATCTTTTTTTTATTAATACCAAAAAAAAGAAAAGAAAATATAAGAAAGCAAGTTGAAAAGTCAAAGAGCTTGCATTAGTGTACTTTCGCATTGTGATTACAACACTACCGTTTTGGAATATTCATTAATTATACCGTCGTGAAGTTCTGATAGAAGATAGAGATCGTTAGAGTGGACCAGATGCCGTGTCCCGAGCGTTTAAGCACGTCACCTACCAACGTATCCCTGTTCTTGTCGTACGGGCTATGTTTTGGGGTCTTAGACTCGAAGTGAATTGCCTTTGTGTCTCGTCTTGCATGCATTTAGCGCTAATGGTGGCAACTTCGCGCTCGACAGATTATAGCGATCATCCGACCACCACCAAACCACTATGATCACCATCATTGTTAGTATCGGCCAGTGACGCTATAACCTTTACGAGCTTCTCTCAATGATGACGTTGCAGTTTCCATCGTACTCAGGACCAAACATTTATGGTATTGGAGTCGTGGACTTTCCTACCAGCCACCTGCCATGGATAAACGTAATTTATGTATTAGACGTTTATATACCGACTAAAGTTCTACAACACAACCACTACCAGTTCACTTTTCTAACCACTTTTGTTCTCATCTCTATTATTATTCCTTGTAAATCTTACCATCCATGTTATATGGTACGAATCTATATTATAATTACTTATAAATATTTATATAAATGGTATAATATCGTATATAATCAATGTGTTACATACATATTTTTAATTAAAAGTTTCTATTAGTAAAATACGTTATTATTATCATTAAGGTTTTAATTTACTAAGATGCCATTTTTGATGTCTTTATCAAAATCGTCGTAAATATTTATCTTTCTATAAATTTATTATAGTTTTATAAAATAAATACTCGCTAGATATGAATATTCTATTCTGTAGAAATAATAACTACTTAGTGTGTTAAATGAGGATTATTTATAATAAAAAAAAAGAATTTAGTCTTATAGTTTAGTTATATTGATATTTTATTTAAAATATTGATCACACAAATTATTAAAAATATACAATGAATAAATAAAAGCCTCATAAATCCGTTGAAAAATAAATTCTACTTATATTTATGAATTTTGAACAATTTCCAAATATTTGTTTGGTCATAGTCTAGGAGATCGAACATTCTTATCTACGCGTTTTCCCCTTGAATTCCTATTCCACGACGATATCGAAAATCTGACTGACGAGTAGCGCAATGCAAATAAGGCGTATGCGTTATTCACGAGGTGTTCTACGAAGAAGCGATCGGCTCGATTTGTATTCCCAGAGAAAAGCCCATAACCCAAACTTTTTCCGCGAAGGAAGAAAGGGGTCGAGTATTTCACGAGCTTCCCGTTTCTAGACTCATACGAAATAGTGGGACGAAGCATCGAAAAATTCAAAGTTCTAGTATGGATCCAAGTGTGTTAATCTTACGAATTTTTCAAAGCAATGACACAAATTCTTCTAACTTAACTTTAGGCGTTCACTTAGAAATAAATAAATACAAAAATAATAACGTGGACRTAAAATAAAAAAATAGCAAAACAAAAAAAAAGAAAAAAAACGAAAAAAATCTCAATTGTTGTAGGTAAAAGGCAGCAAAAGAAAATGATTCATAAATTATACTGAAAAGGAGTATGATCCAAGGTAAAATTTGCCGGTAAAAAAGTAACAACCAGAAGGAAAGCAGCGACACGTGCTATCGATGGGAACGACAAGAGCAAGGTGGGGTGAAGTGGGTGGGGGATATGGGTGGGGGGATGATTACGAGCGGAAGAAGAAATCTAAGAGAGCGTATGCAGGTGTACGGAAGCGTCGTGAGCTTGCCCGTACTTACGATCGTAATGAGAAAATCGGGAATCGCGTTTCTAGAGTTGAAGGGGCATAGGTGGGAGAGTACGGATCCGTTTGATTCCGTCTCTGTGGGAAATCGAGAAGGAAGAAAAGAAAAAAGAGGAAAAGGGGAGGTAAGGAGAAAATCGAAGATCCGTGTACGGAAAAGGAGGAGGATACTGGAAAGAAGGCTCAAGAAGGAGCGGTAAAAATCTTCTTTCAGGATGGTGCTGGTGGTAGTGCCCTTTTCAAGAATAGAAAAGACTCGATTGAACAGTGGTTCTCAAAATATGATTTACGAATCTATCCAAAGATTTTGGTTCAATTTTTAATAAAAATTTATCATTTCTTTGAAGTTAATATTAATCTAATAAGTGATATTTCTTATATATATATATATATAGATATTTCTATAGAAAATAAAACATCAATCAAACAACGAGACAATTGAAAATTCTTACAATACGTTTTTCATACAGTAATTTTGATAAATCTTAAAGGAAATTGATATACGCGTGATGTGTACAAATTAGAGAATCACTGTTGGAGAAAAAAAAGTATACATGTATAACAAAAAAAAAAATAATCTAAAGGAAATGCCAATTCTACGAACTTTTTTTTGAGTTTCTTACACGACAGTAGTACAGTAATGCATGTGATACAATTTTTCGAAATTTATTGTTTTCTCGATATTCGCCTTGCCTTCACAGATTTTTATCGATGGTAGACCTGGTCGTATTGTAGGACTTATTGTTTGCCTTTTACGAAGGCAAGTTGCGAGTATTTTCACCCTCGAAACATTTCTTTTTCTTTTCTTTTAAACAGTACCATTAAATAATTGATGAAATAAGTAAAATTATCACTTATTCATTTAATTACAATTACTCGTTAAAATAAACGACCCATTATTTCGTTTAAAACGTTTTACATTTTTATCTTTTATTTTTTTTTTTTATTAATTAATTAAGAAAGATATAAATGACCTTGATTTTAATTTTCATTTTCTTTCTTCATTTTCTTCCTCCTCCTCCTTTTACTCCTCCTCTTGTCCCGTTTTCCCTATTCTATAAAACCTACCACCTAGTCAAAAGAAAAACGGCAATAAGTAAGAACTCAAACACCTTGTATGGCTGTAAATATCGGAGTCGACTTCGATCGGGTGAAATAACGAAGCAAAAGGTAGACACGGTCGGTCGACGAACAAAGGAAGAGAAAATGAGAAAAAAGGGAGAAGAAAATCGATGTGGGATCGTAAAGAATCTTTATCGATCGTTCGGAATGCTCTCGTTCAACAACATAGAGTATATACCTACTGACTGACGATTGGCAGGAATAATTAGCGGAAACTCAAGGTCTTTCTCAGCACAGGGACCCCTTCCTTTTCGATTTAAGATCGTTTACCTCTCTACCCACCTCAGCCGCATGCTTTCTACTCTCTTTACTTATTTCTTTTTTTCTTTTTTTCTTCCTTTTTCTCTTTTTCTCTTTTTCATTCCTCTTGAATAGAACGTGGATAGACATAGGAACATCGAAGAAACGAAGAAAACCGTTCCCGAGAGAAACAACGAGTTTCAACGGGAATGGAAAACGCAGTACTCCTTGCTTGGCAAATCGATCGACACCAGTAGCACGCTGACAAATCCCGAAAAGACGTAAATATTTAAGTTCCAAGACATAGAAGACTCTTTTCTATGCTGATATATATTATAATATATAATATATCCTTGTATCAAAAATCGAAAATTTTTAAGTAGTTGTCAATAATAAAAATAGATTCTCACAGAATTTTTTATTATCAAAAAAAATAAATAGAAATCACATTTCTTCAAACGTACAATCGAAGATTATTATCATGATCCTTTATAAATAGTTCATATTATATAATGCGATAGAATAATTTAAAAAAATAGTCCTATAGTATAAAATAATTGACTAGTTCTTACTTATCATTTTTGTTGACTTGAACTGTCAATTTTTACTAAACGAATTAACTTTTAGATATTGATATCGATATCCTACTTTTTTTATGATACTATGTAATCGAACGATTATAAGGAAAAAGAAATTGTGATTGAATTGGTGTTAGAAGCTCACGTTCGTTAAAGTACGCATGTAGAAGGCTCACGTAATGGTAGAAGTCTCAGGTTGCCAGCTAAGAAAACTACCCTTTAGCACGCAAGAACCAACCCATACGTATCCTCTATCCTTCCCCTCTCTTTCTCTCTCTCGCTCTCTCTCTTTCTCTCTATAATTCTTTATAACAGTGGTTTTCAAATTATAAAGCATATATTTTCAAAAGTAAAATATTCTCTCGTGTAACTAATGGTTAATGTTGCGGTTGCTTGCGAATGTATAAGTTCGGATAGATAAATCTCATTCCAATTTGATATTTTTATCAAACATGTATTGCAATTATTGTAAATTTAATAATCAAATTATTAAATTATTAACTTGATGTTGAATCTATAGTAAATTTGTTCCTTTGTCTTCAATATTCCAAAATACGCAATAATAATTGATTAAAGATATATTAAATTTAAATTCATTATAATACATTGTATGTGCAACTTGGTGCTTAGGATTAAAAAAAGTATAGAAGTGTAAAACATAATCTATTTTCTCAATTGCAAATCTGTACCTACCTATTTATTAAGCGAATTAACTTGGAGTAAAACAGATTGGTATCTAAGCAAAAGAAAGGGGGAAAGAAAAAAAAGGAAACTTGAAAACCACTGGCTTAGAGCGTGTTCAAGGTAACAGAGTCACCTTCGAGCCTCATGGAAAGGCACTTGGAGCTTACAAACACGGACCACAAGGCACGTCAAACATCGTGCTGGCTGGTCACGTAGCCGCGAGAGCAAAGAACAGCTAATTGTTTCTAATTAATATATTACATGCCGAGTACTTAAGCTCCTAGCGGCAGTTACATTATTCGATAGCCATCGGTTATTTACGACATGGCGAGCAAACAATCTTTTCTTCAGGTTGCATTTTTTTCACACTGTCATATTTCTTATAGAATATCCGTATGTAAATATGTAAATACAACCGATTCTGTTTTTACACGAACTTTTTTTTCACGATTTTGATTTAACACGAACGATTCACATTCTAAAAAGAATTTAAGTTTTTTATTATATGGGATAACTGTCTTTTAATATGGAAAAATCATAATTTTAAGAGTTTGCTGAATTTGGAAATGTTTTAATTTTTTTTTCTCAAAGGATAAATAAATATGACCATATTTTATTACATCGATGGTTAAACTTGTAAAATTATGGATTTTTAAGATCTGATAAAAAATGACGAGTTGAAAATATGATATATAATATAAATAGAACAAATAAGGAATATTTTTAGAAAACAATTAAAGACAATTATTCTGAAATTTACGTATCTTTTTATCTTATACACTTATTATAAGTTATATTAATCGTTTTCTCTCTGTGAGTGGAATCGCAAGTGAATGAAATCATGCAAATACAAAAGAAAGAAAATAAGTTTATTAATAATAATAATAATAATAATAATAATAATAATAATAATAATAATAATAATAATAATAATAATAATAATAATAATAATAATAATAATATGATTTTTTTCTATTAAACGAAAATAAATACAAAATATTTTAAATGTTTACCTATTTTTTTGTTTCTTATTTATTTAAAAAAAAATATTTTTTGGTGTTCTGTGTTAAGTAAAGTTATATATATATATAGAAGTTCTTTCAAGATCAGTTTGAGAAAATTAGAGAAGCTGCGAAGCAAAGGGCTTCGCTTTCTCTGCTTAGCTCGAGTTCCATAGGACGGCCTTGAGGGTAGCTATCCGGCAAATTCTTCGCGGTTTGCCCGAACCGCATCCGGCCCTCTTTCGCGAAACGGTATGCGCTTAAGTGCGATTCTCTCCTTAGGCGAGGAACCTTCGACTCCCTTGATCCCCTTTTCGATTCTCCAATCTCCTACCACCCGCTTTCTCGCCTTTTTATTCTTTGAAAGCCACCCAAGTCTTCTTAAGGTCTCGTTATCCCATGACGAAGAAGGAACAGACGAAAGAATAGCAAGACTTTTTATTATTATTATTGTTATTATTATTCTTTAATTTTTTTGTTTTTTCCTTTTCTTTTCTTTCGATAGATTTTAACTGTGAGATTTATTGTGACCACAAATTTTCATATATTATTCATTTTATAATATTTTTCTAAAGATAAATAATATTTTGAAAATTTTCATTACCTATAATTAGTAATATTAATGTTTCATTAGTATGAATGATAATACCGTTAATGAGAAAATTTGATACCAAATAAATGCAGAATGATATGCTAGTAAGTATTTTGAAAAGTTTCTATTCAATGATGAATACACAATGTAATAAATTAATAAATATTTATTAATCAAAATAGAAAATTGTAAATAAGATCGTAGAAATATGCTTATATATTTTCTAGACGTTACGTCACTTGTATAGTGATCAAATTACACGGCAATAGAAATGTTTTTGTTGGACGAAAATAGACGGACGGAAGTTTAATTATGAGTTTTAATTATTCGAAAGAAATAATGATGTCGAAATACCGTGATAAACTGGTAATGGGACAATGAATTCTAAATTGCAAAACGAATGCATTTGTATTTACGTTCACGATGATCGATGGACCGCAAACTACGAACGACGTGGTCTATTATCGAAACTAATGTTATAATTACATTGAAAATAGTTTTCGGTAGGAAATACGATTAAAAGATTTTAAATTATCGGCAGAGATATTTGATGGATCGATTCAAGATATTTAATTGAACAATTTAACAACACCTATTATTAATCAATTCTCCATTCAATTATACAATTTTTTATTTCTTCTTTTATAGAATAATATATATTTTATCTAAAGTCCATTCATTCATACGATAAAATACGTAAAATTATACATTTTTCTGGACGTGTAAATTTAAAAGTATGTATTACGTAAACTTATGTGATACGTTATGTATTCTGAGAGTCCATCGCGATTCCTGTAAATTCAAGCGACATACACGGGTGCTATATAATCGTTTATGCGACCGTAAACTTACGGAAAAGACAGTCGCACCTGTGGACAATCAACAAACGTGAGTATCCACCTTCCCCTTTCTCTCTCTCTCTCTCTCTCTATCTCTCACTCTCTCGCTGTGTGTCTCTCTCTCTCTCTCTCTTTCTCTCACTCTCTCGCTGTGTCTCTCTCTCTCTCTCTCTCTTTCTCTCGCTTTTTCATGCTTTCGAGATGCGAAGAACGCCGCAGCTGCATGCTCACTCCACGAAAGATCGTCCGATCGTTTAGTTGGATGCACAAGCACTTTGCCGAGTTATCTTATTGCTCGAGTGGAAGACAAACAAAGGAAAGTTAAAAGAAAAAAAAAGAACAAAAGGGAAAAATACGAAGTTAGAAATGTAACAAACACGACAAATAATATGCTTTGATTCTTATTCATTCCTGTTAACAATAATTAAAATGTGTTAACAATCATAAAGTAAAAACGAAATGTTATACTCGAACGTTTAAGTATTTCGAAATGAATTAAATTTCGTGTCACGACGAAAAATATCTAAAATATATTCTCGAGAAAAATAATATTT
The DNA here is from genome assembly GCF_001465965.1 of Polistes dominula. The sequence continues at coordinate 779,119 of NW_015148974.1, read as the reverse complement.
CTTATGAATAATAATAATTATAAAAAGTAACAAATAATTTAAAAAAAAATCGATTAAATTATATAAAAAGTTAAAAGATTATACATTATAATTATAAATTATATCGATGGTATTTTTTGTGCTAGATCGGAAAGTCTTTGTCGAACCCAAAAAACATTTTTTAGTTTTATATGCAATCGTTTTGCATTTGCAAATGTTACAAAAGCATCGTTCGTTTTGTTAAGTGACGAGATCGGTATACGCGTTAACGGATACCCCAAGAAGAAATCTTGTTTTTTTTTCAGCTAGGCCGTCACGACGTCGCATAGTATTACAGGTATCTGATGAAGGAACGCAATGTAACATAAAACATACTCACGAGCTCGCAACCCGTATCCACGCCGACCGTGAGAAATTCGTTTTGTAAAGTGAGAAGACATGGCACATCCAACGCCATTACCTTCTTGTCCGTTTATCATTGAATAATTACGATTATTTGTCAAATGATTAAAATCATTGAATTCCTTAGTCATATTATTTAAATAAATTTGACAATTTTTCTTTATCTCTCTTTCTCTCTCTCTCTCTCTCTCTCTCTCTCTCTCTTTATCACATCATCTTTATTTCTATTATTACACTTCATCATAGAGAAACAGCAATATTTTATATTACCTCTTCATTTATGATTAACCATTTTCATTGTTCACCACAAGTAATTGATAGAATAGCAAATGGTAATTATTTTTTACGCTCGACGAATATACTCGTAAAAAAACAGAATCAATCGTTTAAAATAAAAAAAAAATACTTGAATAAAAAATTTTATATTCCGGACGAGTAAATGGAAATATTTATCTATTTTCGATTAGTATCGTTTAATAAAATTTCATCTCGCAGCTATGAAAAATTACCGGCGTTGAATTATCGCAAGAGGCAAACCGGTTGATATAATATATCAAGCAGCTAGATATTCCGGACAGGAGGAGATGGTTACAGTGGGAAAAAGAAGGGGGAGAGGAGTGCAACGATTTCCTTTCGGCAAACACGCAACTGCAGAATAATGAATTTCACGGCATGAGGAATAGCACCGGCTGGAAAAAGATTTCTGAACATTCGCCAACCGAAATTTTCCTCCTTTCTTCCCCTCGCATGTAATTATCCTTTTGGAAGGAATAAAACGAACGAACAAAACTTTATATTAGCTCATTGAAATCATTTCTTAACTTTTCTGTAATTCGCAATATCTTCGATGTTACAATGTAAATAATCATTAATTTGATTTGTCAATAATATTTTTACCAAGACTTTGCGTTTCTTTTTAACTTACAATTACCAGATATCAGCAAGAATTAAATAATAACAATAATAATATTATTACGAAGTAAGAATGAAAACGTATGAATTGATATCATTTAAGGAAGAAAGGTATAAATAACTGGAGATAAGAAAAATAAAGAAAAAACTCTTACGGTAGGTAAAATTGATAAAAAGCATCTCGAGAAAAGAGAAGGAAAAATTGAGGACAAAAAATTGAGAACAAAGAAAAAGAGGATAGACTCAAGACGGATTAGATTAAGTTTTAATCAGTGCTTTTTTATCTATTAAGGGTGTTACCAGAAGGACATATAGCATAGTACTAAATTCGAGTACGCTGGTGGTAATGCTTTTAAGAACTTAATTTCTTAATTTCTGTAGTCTCTACGGGATATCGCGACCAAATTACCGCGTTACCAGGATAATTTAGTTATCCCTTGCGTAGTCGCGTTACTAAGAGATACGATGGCGTTCGTCAACTTTGTTCCCTCGTGAAATTCTTTTTTATTTTTTTCTTTCTTCTTATTCTTCTATTAGACTTCCTTAATCGAGAAATTGACGTAACATCGAACAAGTTAGTTATATCAACTATTGGTCCTTTAAATGTTCCAACACGTATAAAAGTACGATTTGCATATCCTTTCTTTGTAAAGAGAAATGAAAAGAAAAAAATATTTCATTTTATAAATAATGTTACGAATTTGTATTAATTTAATTGAATATTTGTAAATAATTGCAAAGAGTAATTCTAAGCCTTTATTCGTTTAATACAATTTAATGTAATTAAAAGGATGATATAAACGAAGTACATATGTATATAAGTATGTGCAAGTACGTACATAGAAATTTTAAATAAAAATACATTATTCTATGCTTATTTCAAATCGAGCATTTATACCAAATAACCATAATAATTTTTATCAATGCGTTCCCCTTCTATTTATATAAATCGTTCGAATTAATAAATAAAAATCTTTCCAAATCCAGATAAATAATTTATCAAAGGTATTCATCTATCAAAAAATTTCATCAAAATCCGTTACAATCTTAACATACGTAATACGATTGGGATGATAAACAAATAGAAAAAAAAGAAATTGGTAACAGCCTAAAGCAATATTTTCTACGGGACGATCACAAAAAAACAGAGAAAGAAAAAGGTTCGAAAACAAAAGACGATTTAAAAGATTAATACTATATCGAAAGAGTGTTTTTTTATTGGAGAGAGAGAAAGAAAGACTTTCGACGATTTGCATTTAATCGCGATACTTAGAGCAAAACGAAATACGCGTAAGGCCGTGTGTACGGGGTAGATACGAATTCATAGTTTACACCGAACGGCCTCTGATTCATATACGGAAACTAATTGTACCGGCGGTAAATTACAGCACTTGTACAGCAGCAACGGCAGCTGCGAGCCGCATGTGCAGGCTGCATCGGTACAAGCTCCGTTTCATAGCGCGAGTAAGCGAATACGCGAATTCGTACTAGGAACATCGACGAGGAGAAACGAAGAAATAGGAGAAAGAGAGAGAGATAAATAATACATATGTACCTGTACGCACGAGGGAAATAGAGAGAGAGAGAGAGAGTGAGAGAGAGAGAGAAAATGACCTAAAATTTCGAAAAAGGATTCACCGATCGATCGTAGCCTGCGTTGCACTCGATTAATACTCATTTGCATTTTGATTGTGCAAGCCGATAATTGGCACTTCTGCTTTTTCGTAAACGCCAATTCATGAGAATAATAAAAGAGAATAGACTTTATATCGAGAATTAGGATCGTCAAATACTTCGGACTTTTGTTTGAATCTTTTTGCAATACGTTGATAAGATAATCCGTTTGATTAACGGGATGAGAAAATTTGCATGTTGGAAACAGAGATGTGGTAACGAGCACCTCCATTTTCATACAAGTAGGCATTCACCGAGTGGTTGACCAAAAGGGTTGGATAGCTTAATAGTTAGAGCAGCTCATCCAGAAAACGAGAGAGACTCGAGTTCGAGTCCTGGTCCAAATTATCTGACGGTCTAACTTTCTTCTCTTTTTTTTTCATCAATCCTACTGAGAGAGAGATACCTTTGAAAAGCCATCATTGTAAAATGTTTGGAATATAAAAAAAACGTATATCTTTCATTAGCGAAAAAAAAGAAGAGAAAGAGAGAGGGAATAAATATCTATTCTGTATTCTAATATGTATTCTGTAATTATAAGTAAGTTGTAAAAATTAGAAGAATTACGTAGTTTTGAGAAAGATGCAATGTGAAATAAATAATAGATCAAAACGTATAAGTGATATAAACCAGGATATCATGCTTAATGAATTCGTGTTGTATGTTAAATTTGTTTCATGTCGCTCTGTCATTTACTACTAACAATAAGCTTAATCCTGGTGTAGTCGTAGATCGAAAAAGAAATTATATGCTTTTTGTAAATGAGTATATTTGAAAGAAAACTCAAATAAAACGAAACATTTTAACTCTTTCTTCCTTTAGTTCCAACGTATTTCACATATTCGCGTTATTTTGCTATAAAAAATGTCTATGTCCATTCTATGTATACAATATTTAAATAATACAACTTAGATACTTATAAAAACTCGATAGATATTTCGAAAACTCTTTGCAAAAAGGAAGATTTATAATCTTTCAAAGAATACAATCAAATTTTTCTTATAAATTCTTTTCATTTTAAATATTTTTCTTCTTTTGTTTACCAATATAACAATGATATTTGCATATTTTTATATAAATATAACCCATCCTGCATATAATATAATACACATGTATAATGTATATTTTTCGTACGTTCTATATGGAAATATTCGATCGAAAATATAAGGAAGCAACAAAGATCGATAGGAAGTAAAGAAAAGAAAGTAAAGAAAGAAAAATATGAGACTGATTAAAGCATCGTTGTTACGATCCTGTTCAAAAGAGTGATGATGATGATGATACGAAAATTCGATAGCAAGATTTTCACGTTGTAAATTACATACGTTTAAGTACAAGATAAATGGATGGCTTTTCATTTTCTGCCTGCTTAAATCTGTAATCACGAGTTGAAAATTCCGTGCCATGCCAATCTCCGATCGGTGAAAACTTCAAAGAGGCTGTTTTATAGGGATTTATCACGTTCCTCGGACGCACAAAAAGAGAGAGAAAGCGAGATAAAGAGAGAAAGAGAAGAAGATAGGGGTGGTTTCTGAGGGTGCAAAGGAAGGACATCCAACGGATTTCCACCTTTTTTCAGGCTGTTCGTGCGCACTCAACGTTTTCTCTCTTTCTCTCTTTCTCTCTCTCTTCCTCTTTCTATTCGTCTCTTTAATCGAGACTTTTTAAAATGTTCAGAGCGTAAAATTGCCGGTAGAATCGCATTAAAGGCTAGATCTTGCTACCACATGGGACCGTGTACCCGATCGTATTCCCGCGGAAACGTCGAGATTAGATCTAGGAACCGTAAAGGTTCTGCAAAATTTTTCGAAATTTTCAACTCATAGAATGACAGAAAGAAAGATCGCGAATAAGAAATAGAAAGAGAGAAAGGAAAAAAGGAGAATGATAAAGAGCGAATTAGATACCGACTGCCAAGAAACTCGAACTCACTTCTTAATGAGATTTCGAAGAAAACCTGGTGCAAACTCGTTTGTGGCTCTCACGAAATCGTTAGCTCACCGTTTCAGAACTCGTCTCGTTTGATTAACGTTTCTTTAACTCTTTGTAGAGACTCAAAGTGTACGTTCTACGTCCAAGTACTATAAAAAACCTTATAAATCATGAAAATGTTACAAGAAAAAAGAAAAAAGAAAAAAAGAAAAATATACTATTCCCATCAATTAACGTGTTATCCGGATTCGATTTTTTTTTTCATTTGATTTATCAGAAAAAAAAAGAAAAAAAGAAAAAAGAAATTATAATAAAATCGTTGATGAAAGGATAACTTTTATCGTGGCTATAGTAATCGTTTGTACACAGCCAAAATATTGATTTTTCTGGCAATAGAAAGCAAACGAATAAACGTCTTTTCACACTCGTGAGTGTATTTTAACGTTTAGAAAGAGAAGAAAAAGATTCGAATGTGACATGAGTGCAGCAGAAATCGTACAATATATAT